>CAMXCT020000832.1:0-150846 GCA_947184155.2 Cladocopium goreaui
TATGTTTGACTAAGACATTGGGATAATGACAATGACTCCTAATGGTGATATTTAGATAACTTGAAACTATGATATGATCATTATGGTTATCCCACCATTCCAGCCCTATTATAATTATAACGGTAATAGGGATAAGGTATTCGATGGGAAGCGGTCAAATTCCACACTGGAATCCAAAATTTCATGGGATATCCCAATATTTTTTCATCTATCCCAATCACCGAAGTATTAAATCCAGAAAATCATCACAAAACTATATTTTTATTGTGATATGATCATTTCTGGTGTTTGGATCCATCGGGAATGGCAAGTTTGAAGATGTCACCAGTTTTTTCACTGGTGCTTTGGAACATTTGGATTATATTTTCCATATATTGGGAATAATAGTCCCAACTGACTTTCATATTTTTCAGAGGGGTAGGTTGAAACCACCAACCAGATATTAATATTGTGATGATATGATCATATGGTTATTAATCACTATTAACCATTATCATAACCATTATTAACCATTATTAACCAATATAACCCACTAAACATGATTAACCATGATTAGTACAATGTGAGGCCCCCCAGTTATAAGTTGGTTTATAAGCCCCAGTAACTATAGTTATCAGTACCATAAACCATAGTTATTGGAGTTATGTGCACCAACTTAGCTATCTTGGGGGCCTCACATTGTAGTTAGTGATAATTCAATTATGGTTATCCCAATACGGAGGTTTCCTGAAATAGGGGGACCCCTAAATCATAATTTTTGGTTGGGATTTTCCATGAAATAAACCATCCAGCTATTGGGGTACCCCCATGACTATGGAAACCTCTATATTAGACCAGTGATTGATCAATACTAGATTGCCACTAGTAACTATAATAATCCATATAATGATAACTATACTGTACTAGTTCTAAGTGATATGATATTTGATAGCCCGTGCTCCCCCCATTTAAGATAATAAAATCCTAGCACCCAAGTTGCACCCTCCAATTCACAGGGGGATGATCAAACTATATAATCCCAATAAAACTACCCTCTGGTTATTTAACATAGCCATGGTATAGATGGCTTATTTATAGATGGTTTACCTATTAAAAATGGTGGATTTTCCATGGCTATGCAACAAATAACCAAATGGAATTAATTCCATGAAAGATCCCATTAAATCCTTTTCTTCGTCACCATAAACTCCAATAAAATCCCATTAAGATCATCATAGATCATCATAGTAACTAAAAATAATCCATATACAGTAATGATCACTATAAAGTATTTATTTTTTTGGTTATTATTAATAGTGATATATGATAGTTATGATAATCCCAATAAATCTAGACAACTAAAAATAAACCCAATAAACCCAATAAAGTGTATATCCCAATGTATTATATAATACATAAAACCCAATAAACCCAACAATTGAGATATTATGATACCAATAATATTATATTGTAATTTGATATATTGGTATACTATGATACCATAATTGGTATTATAATACATATACATATAATATTATATTTGACATTATTTGATGATCCCAATAAACCCTCACTGACGCGACACGGCTAAAAATCGCAGGTGCGCCGTAGCGACCTGGCTGCGGTGCTTCGCGTCTTCGAGGGCGAAGGTGTGCCGGAATGGGGGAGAAAAGCAAGGAAGACCTAGGGAAAATGTAGGAAAACCATAGGAAAATCTAGGAACATGTAGGGAAAACGTAGGAAACCCATAGTTCATTCATGTCGCATCAGTGATTTATACTTGATCTATGTTGGCACAAGTTGTTTTTTTTGTTTTTTTCCACTAGATTAAGCATGATGATTGTGTTCATCATGATGTTCATTGTTATCATTGCAATGAATCTTATTAACTATGAATCTTCAATGATCAAGAGGATTATTGAGAAAATCACCATCGTCACCATCAGCAATTGATTAGCAGCCATTAGCAATTCATTGTCAACTCTCAGTGATTATTCCCCACCTGCCAGGTGAGGGTCTCTAGATTTTAAAGCCTGGACCCGAACTCCATATCGCCAGCTCCAGATGCTGTGGGCCACGCCTGGACCCAAACACATGCCAAAGAGAATGCCGGACACAATGCTAGAAAGAATGTCAGAACATGTGTTAGATAGAATGCCAGAAAGAATGCCAGAAAGAATGTCAGAACATACGTCAGAATGGATGCCAGATAGAATGTCAGAACATGTGTCAGCTAGAATGCCAGAAAGAATGGTCAAACATGTGTGAGATAGAATGCCAGAAAGACTGTCAGACAATACGTCAGATAGAATGCAGAAAGAAGTCAGAAGATGTGTCAGATTAGCAGCAGAAGAATGTCAAACACACGTCAGATGAATCCAGAAAAAGAATGTTCCAGAAAAATGTGTCAGATAGGATGCTAGAAAGAATGTCAGAACATGTGTTAGATAGAATGCCAGAAAGAATGCCAGAAAGAATGTCAGAACATACGTCAGAATGGATGCCAGATAGAATGTCAAAATAATATGCCAGTGTGGGGATCACTCGAAATAAAGTAACGGTTTCCTTTTTTTATCACTACCCTTCGGCAATCAAACGTGGCTTGAAGGAAAATCTGCGTAAATCCCCAAACGATGGCCAAGTGGGTTTGGTGTATATCACAGTAGTTCATGGAGTGAATCTGAACCAACAAACGTAACTGCAGGGTGGTGCCCCATAGTTAGCAAAGTTGGTTTATAAGTCCAATAACCATGTTTTATAGGTGATATATCTATAGTTATATAATTAATGGGATTATAACCAATTTTTAACTGGGGAGCGCACAATCCTTGTAGATTATAAGAGGTTGCTAGCGAAGGACGCGGACTGTTTCCAGCCTATTCGGAGAATGATCGAATCCCTTGATCACATGAAATACCTGTCCTCGTCGAATGCCAACCCCCGATCAATGAACCATGTTTTATGGAAAAATGGGGGTACTCTCCGCAGGATGGTGCCCCCAATTATGTTTGTTGGTTTATAAACCCTATTAACTATAGTTATATCTACCAGAAACCATAGTTAAACCACTTATAAGGCAACTTAGCAATCTTGGGGGCCCCAGCCTGCAGATAGTAATTTCATATGATGCTTTTTATTGGTACCCCTCCAATGAAACAGCCGTTCGGGGTTTATTAATCCAGGGTTGACACTAGTATGTAGTCCCCTCCATTGCAAGAGGATGGATTCATTATATATCAATTCTCATTGATTGTGATTATATGATATACATCTATAGTGTATATTAGTTTTATCACCACCTACAATTATTATGATAAATCCATAAACTACCATTATCGTAATGGATATCATACGGTATACATACTGTCTGCTGATAAATCCAACAATTGTACTGGTGATGAATCTATAGATATTATCTGGTTGGTGGTTTGGAACATTTTTTATTTTCCATAATATATGGGATGTCATGCTTCCCATTGCCGAACTCATATTTTTCAAGATGGTTATTGCACCACCAACTAGTTATGATATACTAACATTCTCACCAACTATCTTCCACTTTTCCCACCCGAAAATTCCGACCCGCCCTGGGCAGACGCGAAACTCCCAGGTGTGGCGGTGCAGGAAATTGGTGCCACACGGAAAGACCTCCGGGCAGTTCGGGGCCCCGACGGATGATCTATGATGATCTTAATGGGATTTTATGGGAGTTTATGGTGACTTAATGGGAGTTTATGGGATCTAATGGAATTAAGACCATCTGGTTATTTAACATAGCAAACCGGAGAATCACCATGAAAATAATAGGTAAATCATCATTTTTATATATGTTTATCATCTATAAACGGGCCATTTTCCATGGCTATGTTAAATAACCAGAGAAACTTATAGAGGAATTATAGATGTGGTTATGATGAAATAGATGAATTATAGAGAACATTGACCATTATGTTTTTTTTAGTTGTTTTAATGAATCATTGTGGAGGAACTACCGCGAGAAAATTTGATGTGGTAAATCCAACGTGAGAAAATTCACCTCCAATTTTGGATAATAGCAAGAATTTCGCGCAGATTTTTTTCGGCTGTTTACTACTGTATTGGGTTTATGCAGTTTACCACATTCGAGAAGAGTTGAACCACCACTCAGAAGTGTTTGTTTGATTTATGAAGGGCAAAAAAAGACAGGGTCCGAGACGACTGGTGGAGCCTATCTGGATGAATTGTAGCCGTAGATCTTTCCTCTTAGGGATGAGGCCCAGTTGAAGGTTTCCAATTGATTTAGGGTACTTCCAAGTCTTCCAGGCTTTCAATCACTTTTGCATCGATTTTTTTTTGGTGACTTGGGGATCTACTATTTTAAGAAACTAACATGAAAATGAATGTTCAACGAAGCCATGGTACCCCCAAATCACATGGTGACCATGGTGTGAATCAGGTTTCTTTTGACCCCTGCTATTTTGAGGTGTCTTCGTTTATGGACAAACCCTTTTTCTAAGCCATGGAATCGGTATTTTAAGCCAGTGACAACCCCATCCAGCAGACTTGGATTGAGCGTTTTAAACGCAGTAAACACTTGGGAAATGTGGAAATGGCTGTATCTTGACCTTGGAGGAACCAGGAGAAACAGTTGCTTGCAGAAGTGGATTATGGGGATCCGTCATTTTGAACGGAATCATCAACGCAGACAACGAGATAGTGAGGACCACCAAATCGAAAGTTTCCAACCCGTTGATGATTTATGGGAGGACTCTCAGCAACCAATGAATTTGTCTCAAAAAACTATGGATCATCAATTTTACCCCGTGAATTTCAATCCCCAAACAGAGTCAGAACAGGTTCAATATTCACATATATTCACCATGATGTTAGTAGCATGTTACCAACTTCTATCTTTTTTGGGGTTGCAAAAAAACTTACTGGTGCTTAGTAGGGAATGGATGGGAACGGGGGAATGGGATTATTATTAATAGTTATTGTGGATCATTCCCTCATTCCCTACTAAGCACCAGTAAGAAAAACCTAGACCCTCATTAACCGAATTATTAACCATCATTAACCATTAACAATTATCAACCATTAGGTTCCCAAAAAAAACAAGAACCCCATTAGTAACAATTGTTTTTATCAACCATTAACCATTAATTAACCATCATTAACCATTATTAACCATCATCAACCATTAGCATTCTTGGACAAAGCCACGTCACTATTTGCATCTCCCGGCTGAGGTGGTGCATGTGGGCAAGGAGTGTGTCCTGGACGGTGATGTCGCAGCGCTGCACTGCATCTGGGAGGTACCGAAAAAATCCACTCAGGGCCTTGGGCCCTTGGGGTTACGGGATTTTTCGGAGGATTTTTGAGGGGCTTTCATGGATTTTAACGGGATTTCAGGTTTTTTTGGGGGGGTAGATGTGGGATTTTATGGGATATGATGGATTTAACATGATTTAACCATGCAACATGGGATGAAATTGTGATTTAACCAACAACTAACAGTGGTAATTCATGGAGATATAGTGAGATATTTTTCGGCCATACATCTTGTGACCTCACATCGCGGCGTTTTATTTTGCCATCCCTTTTTGAAGGGCCAACACTGCACATACCACCCTGCGCATGAGTTTTTTTTTCCGCCTCTAGGGTGTTTTTTTCCCTTGTGCCCTGGGGAGAGGTTGCAGTCAGGATGGCATATTGCACAGCTTTGATCATCCAGAGCCACCTTAGCAAGTGATATCTGGAATTAAACCTGCCCTGCAGGTTAGTGAATTTCAAATTTATCCAGAAGCATGGTTTACCCTCCGGTAATCAAACATGGCAATGGAAACTCTCTATAAATTGGATATTTTCATGGGAAAATCCATGAAGATCATCGAACTAAAAGGGGGGATTTTCCATTGCCACCTTTGATTACCGGATGGTATTCGAAATCCCGAAATCTCATGAAATCTCCATCTTTGTGGCTTCGAAGCTGAGTCTTCATGGTGAAATAAATCATGAAATATTTCTGAAATATCACCATCTTGAGTCCTGCGAACATTTGGCTGCAATGAACATTTCGCCTCCAAATCGGGAAAATCACATCTGGTTCAACCTTGGATATATGATATATATATACATATTTATGGCATCCACGATTGGCAGTGCTCAAAGGCTTCAACGACAACTGGATTTAATTCGGTCATGGATTTAATTTCATTCTATATTCTTTGACCAGAAACCAGTCATCCTCTGCCAAATCTAACATAGCAATGGAAATGGCCTGTTCGTAGATGATTACCAGAGGGCAAGTCCTTCAGGTCATTTCCATTACATCCCATGAAATCCTAATAAATCCCACTAAATCGCCTAATAAATCCCCATTGAATCCTACTCATTTCCCCTATGTTTTGTTGCAAAAAAACTTATGACCAGCCGGAAAATTCCATGGCCGTTGTTCAGTCGGCAGGCCACATCCTTCCAGCTGGAACGTCAGCAGTGCGACGTGCCCTGCGCACCCCGGATGGTGTGATTTTTTTCCCATTTTTTTTTGGTGTCCCCTCCAGTAAACTATGGTATATAGGGAAAATGATCATATTTGTGCTGAGATATTTTATTCATGATAATTGGATAGTATATAGATAATTATGGTATATTTTGGTATATAATTATCTGCTTGGTGGTTTGGAACACGATTTTCATTTTTCCATATATAGGGAATAATCATCCCAACTGACCAATATTTTTCAGAGGGGTTGAAACCACCAACCAGCATAGCTATGGAACATTCAATAGAAATGGTGATTCATGGGATCTAGTGGGATAGGATCTAATGGGATTCAATAATTAACATAGGTGCTTTAATGGGAATTTATGGTGACTCAATAGACATGTTCATAGGATCTAATCGGATTTACTGGGTGATCTAATCTAATGGTGGTAAAATAATGCCATAAACCAACCATTTGGGAATGGTAACCATACCACATAAAAATAGTGATTTTATGTTGACTTATATAATGTCATGGGATTTAATGGGATTTACACGTTGGTAAACATACCAAAAAACGATGGAAAATCACCATGTTTAATGGGTAAATCAAGTGATAAATGTTAAATTACCGGAGGGAAATCTAATCTAAGGATTTTAGTAGGGTAATCTAAGGAGATCTAAGGCTTTTAGTATGTAGTTTGTAGTATCTTGAGATTTCACACCAAATCATAATTGATGATCATTGGATTTAGGGCTACCCGGCTACCTATTCATTCTCGAAAAAGGCGGGCATCCGAACCACCATCTAATGATGTTCGATGGGAAATACAGTATAGAATATATATTTATTATATAGTCCCATTATATTCCCATTGTATTCCCTTATAAATGAAGTATTCATGGGGGGTTGTAGTGTCCTTCCATCCTATAGAAGCCACTGAATATGGTGGGTTGGGATTTTAGGCATCAAAATTGTCCAAGCGAATCGTTGGGGTACACCCCCAATGGACCATCTCTAAGTGGGAAAAGTGATGATCAACAATTGGGATCCAAAAGCGATTTAGAAACTATCTGAATCGCCGAATTTTTGGGGGTTGGGGGTACCATGGGGTAGCAGATCTTTAGGTTCTTGGCATGATTCTACGGGATGGGTGTGTTCTAATGGGATATCGGAGGAGTTTTACCACCCACTTCTATCTTTCCGGCTAGTCATGGGGATACCCCCCAAATCATCCAAGTCGTGGACGGATGACCATGACTGAGTATTGAACTCCATGGGGCCATGGGCGCTTTAAGAACCCACCATATTTCGATGCACCCGTGATGGGAACCTCTATAACTAAACGAGCCAGTTTCTCATGGGACTATGCCAAAGCATCTAAGCGAGGTCAGGATCCTAAATCACCTGTTTTTGCTTGGTCAATTCCAATTGTTTCGTGGTACAACCTCCATTTTTGTTGGTTACTTTCCTGTATACAATCTGAAATAGATCTGGAACATCTTCGCCATTTGTAGATCGTTTTCCAAGAGAAACCATACTCCATCAGCGTCCCAAAAAGTTTTGCTTCGTCACTGACGAATTTGGTTTCCCGACTGTGCGGTGTCGTTGTTTTGTCGTCACCGCAGCGGATGCATTGACTTTCATGTTTGGGGGTATTTTTTTTCCACATCTATGTAAACGTCTATCCCAGGGTAAATCATGTGAACTCCCCCGGTGCTGGTGAAACGCCTTGAGGTTGAGCAAGAAGAGGCTGGTTTCAAGAACAGGCCTGACGCCTGGGTATATCAACTAGGGATGAACAAATGAGGATTTCGTTAGATATGCTGGATTTCACCATGCAAAATGGGATGATTTCACCATGAATTATACGAAATGGTGAGATTGAAACATAAGGGTTTAACCAACTTAGCAACTTTGGGACTTAACCAAACAACATTTTAGATGAATGAGGATTTAATCATCAAACATGAGGGCTTACCCTCTGGTAAACGTTTACAGAACTATGGAAAATCACCATTTTCATTCGGAAAATCCACTATGAATGGCAATTTTCAATAGCTATGTTAGTTTACCAGAGGGTAATCTGATTTAACCAACAAGAAATGGTGTAGGTCATGGGGAGATGGTGCTTTCATCTACGTTTTTTCCATCCAACGGTGGTCCCGAGCAGAGAAAATTCTGAGTTGACACCACAACCATCACTGCAAAACATCAACTTGAGGGATTTCCCATGACATTCCCGTTTTCGGAGAAATCCCATGGGATTTTTTTGGGGACCCCTTTGGCTGATGGGACCCCATTCCCATAATCTTCCCATATGGGAATGGAAGTCCATAAGGATCCCGAAAAAAAAAAAAAACACTTTCTTCAAACCTCTAAAATCCCATGAAAATCTGAGCCTCCAGTCACAAATTCATGCAACATCACACGTCTTAGATTAGTCTTTTTCTAGGTAAATCATCGAACTAAATCATCTATAAATGAGCCATTTATCTACCAATGAGTCATTTTAATTCACTTTACATAGCAAACTCATTAAATCATCTGTAAATCATCTATAATTTATCTATACTATAAATAATCTATAAATGACTCTTAGTTGACTGGAGGGTAGCCGGTAGCCTTGGCATCCAAATATCTTCAACCCAGGCGGGTGCTGCCCTACAAGCTGACGTATACCCCCGAGCCCACAGCTGATGCTGTGCTCAACAGTGGCAGGCGCGGACTAGACTCAAGCCCCAAGTTTAGAATTCACATGAATTAGCAATAATGTCTGATCTATGGTCAACAATGGTCAACTATATATATATATATAGACATACTATATATATATAGACATAATATATATACATATACATATATATATATACATAATATGTATATATATATAGACATAATATATATATATATACATACTGTATATATATATATATTATGTATATATATACATAATATATATAGACAATATAGATATAGGCAATATATATATATATGACATAATTTATATATATACATACTGTATATATATATATATTATGTATATATACATACTGTATATATATATTATGTATATATATATATATACATAATATATATAGACAATATAGATATAGGCAATATATATATATATATATGACATAATATATATATATATATATATATACATAATATATATATATAGACATACTATATATATAGACATACTATATATATATAGACATAATATATATAACTATATATCTAGACATTATATATATATAATTATACATATATAGACATAATATATATATATATACACATAATATATATAGACATAATATATATATATATACATACTATATATATATAGACATAGACATAATATATATATATATAGACAATATATATATATAGACATAATATATATAGACATGATTTTTATGTATATACATAATATATATATATAGACATAATATATATATAGACATAATATATATATATCTATATATATAGACATAATATATATATATAGACATACTATATATATATATATAGACATACTATATATATATAGACATAATATATATAGACATGATATATATATATATAGACATAATGTATATATATATATATAGACATAATATATATAGACATAATATATATATAGACATAGTATATATATATAGACATTATATATATACACACATACTATATATATATAGACATTATATATATATAGACAGAATATATATATATATAGACATAATATATATGTAGACATGCTTTTTATATATAGACATAATATATATATAGACATAATATATATAGACATAATATATATATATACATAATATATATATATAGACATAATATATATAGACAATAATATATATATATATATATCGACTTGATATACATATATATATATATATATTTAGACATAATGTATATATATATAGACTTAATATATATAGACATAATATATATATATAGACATAATATATATATATAGACATAATATATATATATACATAATATATATATATAGACATAATATATATATATAGACATAATATATATATATATACATAATATATATATATACACATATATATATATACACATATATATTATATGTACATATAATTGTCTTTTACAATGATTTTGAGTTCCATACCGAATGCTACGACATTTCTTTTGGGTTTAATTTTCACATCGCTTGAAAGGGACCCATTTTGGCTAACCTTGTCAGCTCGTGGTGTCAAAATAAGCTGGTGCAATTCTGTTGGATCCCGGTCCACCAGTACAGTAGTCATTATCCTTGGAATCATTTATGCTTGGAATCATTGTTTATTATCCTTCACTATCCCTAATTATTCTATATAGTCTATATCTTATTCTTGTTTTTCACCATCCCTAAGCCAATTGTGAAAATCCCCAATGATTTTTGAAGATTTTTTTTTCAGTTATGCTTAAAATCCCTAATCATCCTTAATAATCCCATTCATTGTACCAATCGAGTTCTTGCTATTGGGGGGATAGGATCTCCGATGATATTCCTATTGAAACGACCAAATTTAGTTCGGGGATTTTCCAGCGGCCTCCCATGTTTTAGTTATCTGATTATAAAAAAAAATCCCATTGAAACCACTAATCCCATAAAAAACATGTTTGTTGATGGTCAAACCTCTATTTCCCCTGGTTTCCGCTTCTAATGATATCATTGATATTACCATGAAATGAGATTGCCTCACCAGGAAGCATCGTGTGGCCATCGTTGGCAGCTCAGAAGACTAGAGGATGACGGTGGCCATCTATGGAGGTTTCCTAAAGTGCTGGATATACTCAGTCATGGTCGTCCATGACGACTGGATGATTTGGGGCTAATTTGGGGCTACAACGAAACGGACACCTCCATATGTTTGTCATGAGATGTGGCTATACAGGCTATACATCAAAAACATTCCAGATTCAGGGTATCAAATTAGATTGACGAAGATCGTGGTTAGCTTTGGTGATAATGATGTTGATGATGATGATGATGGTAGTGGTGGTGATGATGGCGATGAAGGTGCTGGTGATGGTGGTGATATGTCGAATCCCTTCTTGATGCTCCTCTTCCTTAACTTTTGCATCTCGGGGGCAGCATTGGCCAACTGAATCAGTTTACTCTCCGGGACATCCCCAAACTAAATGAGGGTAAACCAGACTCGCAGGGAATGACGCATAAATACGAGAGTTTCCCATGGAAACATCAATGATTTTTGTCCCTATGTCATTGAATCTGATGGGAGTTCCATCAGTTCAAGACAAGAACTGGCTCATACCCGCGATCCAGAGTGACAAAGAACATGATTTTTGTGAACACCGCGGGTATGATCCAGAATTTTCACTGAATGCATCCCAACATGTTGCTTTCCAGAGCTTAGAACTCAGTAAAAGAAACCGGTTACAATACTCCCACTAATCCCAATCATCGCTTTTATCCTGCTAATCATTCCAAAGAATTATACCATATATAATACCCTTTGGCTATTTGACATAGCCATGGAAAATGGTCCATTTATAGAGGATAAACCATGGATGATTTACCTATCCAAAATGGTGATTTTCCATCATCGTTCCCACAAGTACTTGAGGGCAGTGCATCCCACTTAGTAAATGGATTATACCTCCAGATTTATGTAATATACCCACCTAGATCATATGGGATTTTATGGGTTATGTAATGTTAGATATGGATTATAAACCAATCAATATCCATATATCTATATAGCCCATATTATATAATATCATGTACTCCCATACTATTACTATCGGTAATATAATATCAGGGGTATGTATGGGTAATATAATATCATGTACTCTCATACTATTATCACTATCATCGGGTAACCACTTACTATACCACTTACTATACCACTTACCACTTATGCTTACTATAGTTATACTTATATTTACTATACCACTTATAGTTACTATACTTACACTTATACTTACACTTACTATAGTTATACTTATACTTATATATTTATCATATCATGCACTATTCTTACACAAAAATACTTATACTTACTATAGTTATACAAAAAATATACTTTATATACTACTTAATCTTACTTATAGTTTAAGACTTACTTTTTTTCTATATATATATACACTTACTATAGTTAAACTTATACTTACTATATATATATATACCCTCTGGTAATTTAACATAGCTATGGAAAATCCATTATAAATGGAGGTTTCTAGCTGGGAAAATCATCTGTTTCGATTAGGTCCATTTTTCCATAGCTATATTAAATCACCAGAGGGTACAAGAATAAACCAACCATTTGGAAATTCAATCACTAACATAGGTGATTTAATGGGATTTTATAATATCTATGTACCATTGTTACCACATAAGCTCCACTGGTGGATCGGTGGATCCACTGGATCATCCCCTGAAATCCCAGGTGCGACAGGAAGGTTCCAACGGTGACAGAGAAATGGCAGTGACTGGGCGCCACGGTGACCGGGTGGAATTTTTACGAAAGAAATAACGAAAAAAAACGAAAAATAACGATAGATAGATAGATAAGATAGGTATCTAGATATAGATATAGATAGAGATTATGGATATGGCTATGGATATGGGGTATATATATAGATAGATCGATAGATAAGATAAGATATATATATATATAGATACAGACAGATATACTGGTTGGTGGTTTGGAACATGAATTTTATTTTCCCATATATTGGGAATGTCATACACCCAACTGACGAAGTCATATTTTTCAGAGGGGTAGGTCAACCACCAACCAGTATAGATATAGAATTTAATACCCTCTGGTTATTTCACATAGCTATAGAAAATCACCGTTTTTAAGTTCGGTAAACCATCTATTTCTATGGGCCATCTATACCATGGCTATGTCAATAATCAGAGGGTATCCATACAGACAGATATAGATATAGATATGGTTATTAATCACTATTAACCATTATCATAACCATTATTAACCACTATTAACCAATAAAAGCCACTAACCTACTTATTCCAATAATCGACCTTCTATGAAATCTTCACCAATAGATCCCCATTAACCACTATCGATCATTACCATTATAGATATAGATTTCGCTTTGGATTGGTTTGGATTGGCTGGATGGATCTACCCACCGTGGTTCTGTGACGGCTGTGACGTCCCGGACGGCCTTGGTTAGTGAACTGGACTGGACGACTGGCTGTAGAGATGGCTGGATGTTGGACGCTGGGAATGACTTAAATAATATCAATGGGAATTTCAGGATCCTAAAATAGAGGTACGTTAGTACCATATACCAGTAAGGCCATATGAATTGTGGGGACATTCCCTTGCATAGGCCTAAAAAATAGGCCTTATATATGGTAGTACCTCGAATTTAGGTTCCTGAAATTCCCATTGATAATACGAGCAAAATCCGTTGAAAGAACGGTTGCAAGTAGTGCTTGCATGTAGCAATTCATCTTCGTCTTAGTCCATGCAGAGTACCGAAGAAACCGTTTTGTTTTCGAGGCTTCATGTTTGGTGGAACAACTAAAGGTATGGGTTCCAAAATCTGCGACCCCGGTGAACATTTGAAGTATCTGGGGATGTTTTTTTCGCCGACAGAAACGCCGTCCTTAGCACGGCTAGCCGTCCTTAGGCTGCTTTCCACATGGCTGGCTTTGAGGTTGCTGGGATGGAAACAGGATGATCATCTCAGGTGTTGTGGGTGTGGTATTTACATGTATGTACCTTCAGAATCAACCAGAGCTTTCTGGGAAATCCCCTATCAATGGAGTTTTTACAAGGGGAAACTGATCTAAGAATCGGGGATTTTCCAACCAGACATGCTTGATTGCAGGGCAATCGCCGAACACGGTGAATCAGAACCAAGTGAAAACTGATCAGTTTTGGTTTCTTTGCCAGCGGCAGTTTCCACAAGTTGCAGTGACAAAAACAGTCCCATGTCTCCCAAAACCTACAAGCAGATTGCATGGGGATGGGAAAATTTGGGCCTTTTTTGGCATGGGACATTCATCCTGGGTTTGGTGGAAAAATCGATTCCAACAAAGCCAATCCACTCGATATTTCTGGGACTATTTTTGGGGCTCAGCATCGATATTTCTTTGGATTCATCCAAGCATAGCCAAGCTATGGAGAATCAAAAACCACTTTGAATTCCTGATTACTGGGTAAACCTTAGTAGTGAGCAGTTTATTAATACACTGTCATATAAACATATTTATGTACATGTGTGTATATCATATATACATCATTTTATTTGGTATAAATGGGACTATTTATACTAACCAGCTAGAACAAAAATGAATTGCAGAGTATGTAAGGTAAGCCACGCTTGGTAACTGGGGGTTAGTTTCCTCAACGATCAATTGGATGTGATGGTTAGTAGGTTTTTTTCAGGGTTAATCATCCCAAAAAAAAAAGACCTTAGGAAAAACTTGGTGAATGATAATTCAACCAGATCCTGTAGCTATTTCTATCGGAAAAAAATGCCCCACTTGGATGGTTGACCCATATTGTTGCTCTCTTGTTTGTGGAAAAAGCAACCCAAAGCTTCGTAACACCCATTTGACCCAGTAAACCCACCATTTGGGGACGGTTTGAACCACCGATGTTCATATTGGGGATGGTTTATGGCATTGGGTGAATTACACATTATTGGGTCAGCACCCAAGTGTCCATTGTCATATATACGTATATATATATATATATGTATACACAATATTATCATCATTATACAATTATTACCTTCTAGTAATCAAACCGGGGAATTGACAATCCTATAAAAATGGGGTCGTTGATAGGAACATGATCTATACATGTAGATGTTCCATTGCCATGTTTGATTGCCAGAGGCTTTTTATCCATTTTTATTGTGATTCCCCAAGTCATCATTCACCAATTTTTTCATGGTGAATTCCATGACCCATCATTTCTTCATAGAATTGGATGATGGGACAATTTACAGGAAAGCCCTATATTTGATGGTAAAAACCATGGTTTCCGGTTCAGATTTTCCCATCAACCAATCCAGTGACCATGAAATTACCATAACCTGCGGAGGCTTGGGACGTTCACATGACCGACCTGCTGGAGGGTCGCACCTCATTGGAGGCGACCGGATGATGTTTTTTTGGGCGGTTGGTTGATGATTTTATGGTGACTAAATGGGATTTTCCATGGGATTTTATGGTGACTTAATAGGAATTAATAGGATCTGAATGGATTTACTAGGAGATACCCTTTGGTAAACGTTTAGATAACTACGGAAAATCACCATGCTATTAATGGGTAAATCAACTATTTTGATGGCCATTTTTTTAAAAGCTATGTAACTTAAATTGCCAGAGGGTACTTAGTCACGTTTTCTTTTTTAAGAATAGGAATTATCCACTGATATCCACAAAAATATCCTACCATAGTTTGATAGTTGTAGAAGCTATAATTATCAAACTATGGGGCTGTATAAGTGGATATATCTGGGTAAATTATAACGACCTCACTGCGACCTCACTGGAATCATGGTTAGTAAGGGAAATCATCCTCACATGGCCTTATTTCAGGTTAGTGAAATATCATAATTTACCCAGATATATAAGTGGATATATAAGTGGATATTGTTGATAACTACGATGGTTGGTGTTCATTCTTGTTGGATTTAAGCATGACCTCTTTAGGTTTTTAAACATCAACACATGGGAATATAGTTGATAAATTATGCTTGCTTGATGGGTAGTTGATGATTAGTTTGGGGATTATACTATGCAACATATTGGGAAATCCGTTTTCAACCAGTATAAAGGGACGACGTTGTGGGTTTTGAACACTGCTCATGTGGGCTTTCAGCATGAAGAATGGTGATAGAATACTATGAAACATGGGGATGTCATGGCGGTAAATATTTTCTCCCCATCATACTATGGATGGAGGAAATCCTGCAACAGTTAGTAGATGGTTTATCCCATTGTAATCCCATTACTTACAATGTTTTATAGTTCCCAATAGTTACCAACTGGTGTAGGATTTCGCAACCATCCACAGTATTATACCTGGTTGGTCATATTCAAGCATTTTCTATTTTCCATTTCATATATGGGATGTCTTTCTTCCCATTGACTTTCACTCCATCATTTTTCAAGATGGGCACATTGCAGCACCAACCAGGTTACTATTAACCATCATTAACCATATCAAAACCATTAATATTAACCATTATTAACAGTATATTAACCATATAATAACCATATTATTGCACCACCAACCAGATATGTTGGATAAAAAACCAGACCGGATTCCATGTCGCTGAACGACAGCTATGGCAGTTTTGAACCCATCGTCCCTTGCGGGGATGCGGGGGATGCCACCAAAATGATGTGATGATTGGAAAACGGCTATGGCTACTAATGGCTACTTGGCTGTCAACCCTGGATTACCCTCTGGTTATGACTAACATAGTCATGGAAAATCACCATTTTTAATAGGTAAACCATCTATAAATGGACCATTTTCCATGGCTATGTTAGTTTACCAGAGGGTAATAAACCCCTAGCCCGGCTGTTGAATTGGGAGGCTACCACAAAAAAGTATTAGATCATTACTATGAATCCGGGGTTGACATTACAATGGTAGCCCCTGAATTTTCCACAGCAAAGTGGTTTGTTCATCCGTTTGTTTTTTTTTCATTGGGATGTAATAGGAGAATAGGGATATAGTAATGGGGTATATTTATCAGCACATTCAATACTATACCGACCGAAATCATCTTGAACATATTTCACCGTTATATTTATCATTGAAATGACCCTATTTCCATCATATTTATCAGCATATTAACCATCTTAATGTGGGTTTCTGTTGGTTTTGTCCTATTTTGGGCAGGACATTGTCGAAAAGAATGGACTTTCATCATGGGTTTGTCCAAAGATATGGGATATTTTTGGGGGATTAGCCTCTGGTAAATGTTTACATAACGAACTAGAAAATCACAATGCTATTCATGGGTAAATCAACTATTTTGATGGGGTATTTTACTTAGCTTTTTGTATGTTTACCAGAGGGTATGTAACAACCTATAGCCAACCATGTCACAACGTGTGGTTCCGTCATCTCCATAAACTCGCTGTGGAGTGCCATGATCGTAATATATGATCCTCATTTTTTTTTTAAACCCTAGCAATGGAAAATCACCATATGTTTTCATCATTTTCAATAGGTAAATCATCATGAATGAGAAAATACATCATCTATTTATAAATGGGCAATTTGCATCCATTTTCCATAGCTGTTAGTTTACTGGAGGGTATATATGTGTTTGTCTGAGAATGTTGCAACATACAATCGTTGAAAAACCATGGATGATGATCCTCGAAAAATACGGAATAGGAATATGCCTAGGAACAGTATGATGTTCATGGACAACACACATCACCAAAGCATCACTTAAACATTGTTAAGGTCCAATGTTGTTGCTTTCAAACTGGAATGCCTGAGTTCATCAGTTGATCATTTTACAAGTACCAAAGATCGAGCAGTTTTTATGGGCATCCCCGGTATCCTCAAGTTTCAATGTCTCATTTTCAGTTTCGGACTAGAAGAGGCTACAGGATGGTGCCCCCCCAGTGATGTTTGTTGGTTTATAAGTCCATCTAAATATAATCATAAGTATCATACACTATCTGGTTGGTGGTTTCAAACATTTTTTATTTTCCATACTACATGGGATAATTCTTCCCATTGAAGAACTCATATTTTTCAAGATGGCTATTGCACCAGCCAGCTATTGTCATTATAGTTATGAACCAATGGGGGCCCCATCCTGTGCACAGATGGTTTCAGTGCTGGGAATTTCAGCTCCACATGGTCTGGTGCCTTGGTGCCTTGGTGCCTTGCAGCGACTCGGGGGCTCAAAGATAGCGAAGCGGTCGCGCCATGGCGTACGCTCCCCTGCTACCACTGAGCATTGCAGGCCCATCCCGAAAGTGTGGAAAATGACCAGCCAGCCTGGGATGTTATATAATTGCATATTTATATACAACTATATCATATAGAACTACATAATCATAACCATATAGAACTACATATTTATCTCTATATATTTATCTCTATATATTTATCTCTATATATTTATCTCTATATATTTATCTCTATATATTTATCTCTATAATATATTTATCTCTATAGTATATTTATCTCTATGATATATTTATCTCTATAATATATTTATATCTATAATATATTTATCTCTATATACATGTATATATATATATTACATATATATATATTACATATATATATATATATTACATATATATATTACATATATATATATATTACATATATATATTACATATATATATATATATTACACATATATATATATTACATATATATATATATATATATATATATACTAGGTCAATCTTAGATGGGTACTTTAATCCTTTAGTCTTTTGATGTCAATGGGAATATCTACGTTCACCAGCAAAGAATTTGTCATTTTTTGCAGGGTATCTGGCTGATTGGCAATGTATATATATATATAATATGTATCCAATATACATACATATAATATATATAATATATGATAATAATATATATACATACACTGTGAGGCCCCCCAGTTCTAAGTTGGTTTATAAGCCCCAGTAACTAGTTCGTTATAAGTACCATAAACCACAGTTATTGGAGTTATAAACCAACTTAGCTATCTTGGGGGCCTCACATTGTATGTTTGGCTTCTATAACCTCTCATAATATGGATATGTATCCAATATACAATAATATACATACATATAATATATATCATATATGATAATAATAAATATATACATACAATATGTATGAGATATACATATATATATATATATAGATGGATATCTTCCTTTTGTTGATCAACTCTGCCAGGTGCTCGCCAGACTGGTCCCATCGCCCCGGCGGGCGCCCTTCCGACGGTGCCCGGCCGTGTGCCGCAGATCGGCTTCACGCCGCCCGCGTCGCGGGTGATCCCTGTGCCACAGAACGGATCCAGTGGGAAGGAGCCGAAAAAAACCCGAAAAACTCGGTGCAAAATGAAGGAAACACCATAATTGCCATAGGAAAATATAGGAAAACCATAGGAAACATGTAGGATAATCCAGGAAAATGTAGAACACATTTAGGAAAATCTAGGAAAACCATATGAATATATACAAGAACACCCTAGAACACATGTAGGAAGACCGTAGGAAACATGTCGAACATATCTAGGAAAACCATAGGAAAACATCTCGGTTTTGATCCATGGTTTTTAGTACGTACATCGAACTAGTTTTCCTGGGGTTTACAAAAACCTACAAACAGAACTTGGGGTATTAATTAACAATTCACTGGGAATTAACACCTAGGTAATTACGGTAATTGAAGAATTCACAAAAACAATGGTAGATGGTATGTGTCAAGACTTAGTTGTTAACTTTAAGTTGGTTTGTAATTAACAATTCACCGGGGGTGTTTGCTTAAAGGAAAACGGATTGGCGTTGGAGTTGCGAGTGTTTTACAATTGTTATGATGAGTGTTATGATGATTATGATGATTACTGTATGTGTACTATTCAATTTACTCTCATTATGATCATTATGACTATGATGGTGTTGGTGCTTGGGGAGTTCACTATGAACAAGTAGGGATCTTGAGGATTTATATAGTATTATAGTATGATTTAAACATCAACTACGATAGGGACACCTATTAGCCAACCAGTATACTGGGATGAATCCCATATAGAATCTCATATAGAAACATTCTTGTAGATTCTTATAAACATGATAGTCAAATTCCATTAAACATTTTAAACAATATAGATTCTTCTAAACATTATATATACGTATATATATATATACACAGACATACAAATATACATGGTGGTTCCCTAGAATTTGGGTACCCCAAAATGGATTCTTTACAATGGAAAACCAACATAAAATTGATGACAACTGGGGGTACCCCTAGAATTTTGGTACCCCAAAATGGATTCTTTACAATGGAAAACCAACATAAAATGGATGATAACTTGGGGGTACCCTCATCTCTAGAAACCCTCATACCACGATAGTTTAAAATTCCATTAGACATATGCACACTTATATATTACAGTATTATCACATATTGTAACATATAATAAGCATTGTATATATAAATGTATACAATGTATAACTATATAATCTAATATATAGGTTCTTATACGTTCCCATAAAATATGGCTATCTCCCACTGATTCACATCCATTGCCGGCCAGGACTTGGATGTGGTGCAGTTCTTCTCAAAGGCGGACAGCTGTGGGATGTTACGATGAAAACCATGGGACAATCAGAGGGAAAACCAACCAGAATATGCAATAATATAATGGTGAAGATAACAACGGGTAGTTTTCATGGGTTATTGAATGGAAGATCATCGGAAAATTGTTAGACATATTCGTTCATTAAATGGAGGTTTTAACCACCAACAATAGGGATTCATTGGGACCATCGATAGACTTGATACAGGAATTCACCAGGTGGTGAGAAGAACATTGCTCGGACAATCCTAATTTGGGTTTGTTTGAACACAGGGCACCTTTTTTTTAGGGCACCCGCTTCTCTACAAGAGTTGCAATTTTTCGCGCTGTTTTAAACCACATTTCTTAGACAAAAACCATAGTGGTCGGTGTTGTATTTCAGTGCGAGCCATTGTGGATTCAAAAACGCGACGCCGATGTCAATCATCTTCATGGCTAGCTGGACAATCCCTCATTTACCCTCTGGTAAACTAACATGGCTATGGATAATCAGCCTTTTTATAGCTAAATCATCTATAGATGGTCCATTTTTCATAGCTATGTTAAATCACCAGAGGGTAGTTCAATGATTCTGCCAGCGAACTAAACCCCTAAAGTCATCTACCCTCTGGTAAACTAATATAGCTATTGAACATGGCCATATATCGTTGATTTACCTATTAAAGATGGTGATTTTTCATAGTTATGTTAGTTTACCAGAGGGTACAAAACCAGGATTTTCAGTTGCCACGTTTGAGGACTGGCAGGATGTCCAGATACCCTCTGAGACTTGATAGTCGAATAAGCATGGTTTTTCATCGTTGGATATAGACATCATCGGTGAAACTCGAAAACCAGAACTGACTCACATATTTTGATCATCATATATTGTTATATGAATCATGAATCGCTTCTTTTCTCATAACACATATACATATTACTACAAAAATATCCTAACTGTTGGAACATGTTGCACCCCAACTTTTGGGCATGGAGCAGGTCCACAGGTCTTGACATTTGAGACTTGACCCAAAGCGTGTCTTGCTGCAGCAATCCAAGCACTAACGTCTCCAACAGTCCATCTAAAATCTATGGCTAAATGATCAGATGATATCAGATGATTAGTTGTAAGTATAAGATGTATAAGGGAATATTTCACAGCTACTACAGCTACTATCCAGTTAACAAACTCTATGGCCCATCTGAGGGCGCACCTTCTAATCAAACATGGCTGGAACATCGCCACTCATTCAGGATTTCCCAGCCATGTTTGATTAGAGGGTCACCATGAAAGATACCCTCTGGTAAACTAACATAGCTATTGAAAATGGTGATTTATAGTGGATTTACCCATTGAAACCGGTTAATTTACATAGTTATGTTAGTTTACCAGAGGGTAAAGAAAGACCAAGAAATCCAAACATGAAAGATCAACGGATAAAAGAAAGATAACATCCATTGGTAAATCAATGATGTAAATGACAATCCAAAACGAAACAAAGATGCCCAATAAGAAAACATGGTTCCCTTCATTTTACGATTGTAGCCCCCCATTTTTCGATACCCAGCAGTGGTGTTTTTCCCCGCCATGACAGGGTCGCCCTGTCCCAGGTCTTTTATGTGAACGAACAAGAAGCCACTGCAGTGGTGCGAGTGATCCGAATTGGCTCCCTCCAGGGCTCTTGTAGTGTGACACTTGGATAGGAAATACCTACCAACCAGTTCCACAGGGGAGATATGATCATATATGGATCCAATGCCATGGCAGTAGAATATATATAATTAATATAATAGATATGATACAATATATATAATATAATATATGTAACATATATATATTATATATATATATATTATATATTATATATATATTGTATATTATATATATATTGTATATTATATAATATACATATATTTAATATATATAATATTATATATAATATATATAATATATATAATATATATAATATATATAATATATATAATATATATAATATATATAATATATATATATACTATATATAATATATATAATATATATAATATATAATATATATAATATAATATATATATAATATATATATATATATAATATAATATATATAATATATATATATAATTAATATATAATATGTATAAT
This sequence comes from Cladocopium goreaui, assembly GCA_947184155.2. Lineage (NCBI taxonomy): Eukaryota > Dinophyceae > Suessiales > Symbiodiniaceae > Cladocopium > Cladocopium goreaui. The sequence continues at coordinate 22,903 of CAMXCT020000832.1, forward strand.
AACTCAAACGGAAACGGGAAGTTTTTTAGATTTAGGACTGCCCAGTAGCTCTTGCATATTTTTATGCATACGGCGGCAAAGCTTGGGCAGCCAAAAAAATCATTTTTTTTCAAAATAGGAAACTGAGGCTTTCAGCATGTTCAGAAGCAAGTTCCCTTATTTTCTGGCTTTTCTATGGGCAGCTACGGCTGGAAAAAACGGTCTAAAGCGGCAAAGCTTGGGCAGCCAAAAAGATCCTAGTTTTTCAAAGTAGGAAAACTAGGAAACTGAGATTCTCAGGGTGTGCAGAAGCAAGTTCCCTTATTTGCTAGCTCTTCGATGGGCAGCTACGGCTGGAAAAATCGGTCTATAGCGGCAAAGCTTGGGCAGCCAACAAGATCCAAGTTTTTCAAAATAGGAAACTGAGGTTCTCAGCGTGTTCAGAAGCAAGTTCCCTTATTTGCTAGCTCTTCTATGAGCAGCTACGGCTGGAAAAATCGTTCTAAAGCGGCAAAGCTTGGGCAGCCAAAAAGATCCAAGTTTTTCATAATAAGAAACTGAGGTTTTCAGCGTGTTCAGAAGCAAGTTCACTTACTTTCTAGCTCTTCTATGGGCAGCTACGGCTGGAAAAATCGGTCTAAAGCGGCAAAGCTTGGGCAGCCAAAAAGATCCAAGTTTTTCAAAATAGGAAACTGAGGTTTTCAGCGTGTTCAGAAGCAAGTTCACTTACTTTCTAGCTCCTCTATGGGCAGCTACGGCTGGAAAAATCCAGTTCAGGTACCGGTCTAAAGCGACGACCTGCGAAATATTATAAATTGTACATATACATACATACATGCATACATGCATACATGCATACATGCATACATGCATGCATGCATGCATACATGCATACATGCATACATGCATACATGCATACATCCATGCATACATACATATGTACGTACGCATGTGGAAATGATACATGTGGAAATGATATAAAATTAAAAATGTGGAAATGATAAAAAAGGTGCAGAAAAAGTGTAGAATGTATTGGACATATACCAAGCAATTGGGGTCCTACAAACTTGCAGTTTGCATTTTTGATTTTCTGCAATTCTGCAGCTATTTGCAGACCTTCACACTAGAATTTTACATTTGTTTTTCATTTTCTTGCATTTTTTCGCATTTTTTTCAAAAATGCAATCGGACATTTTGAACGCCCCCTGCGTTTTTTTAAAAGAAAATAAATGAAATCCGGTAAAGAGTGAGGGGACCTACTAAAATGAAATCTTGCAAATAGAACGCACTTAGAAAAATAAATGCTTGCTGACAATTACCAGGCCCCCCTCCCTCAAAAACGTTTATTGTGTCTTGCAATTTGGGTACGTTCCCCCTTAAAAGGGTAGTGATCATACATACATACCTTCATACATAAATACATTCATACATACATACATACATTCATCCATCCATCCATCCATCCATCCATCCATTCATTCATTCATTCATTCATTAATTCATTCATTCATTCATTCATGCCCACATACATACATACATTTTTACATTCGTACATTCATACACACATAACCTACCTACGTACATACATACCTACCTACATACATACATACATACATCCAAACATCCATATATACCGAACTTGCACGCAAATTTGTGCGAAGTAAACCTCGAAGAAGGACCGCGAAGCAAACTCCTATGCAATCTCGCGACTCAGACCCCTAAGTCAAACCTGCCAAAGGTGACGCTGCGTTTGGAAAACCACGCATTTGAGTCATTTTGAGAACATTGTGAGGCTAATGTCGCAACTGTTTTTCAAAAGATGTTGCCCTCTGTCACGTCGGTATGTCATGAAGTGTTGGATGTGATATAAGATACGGAAGTCGTCCGTAGGTTAGGGGTTCTGGTGCGTTTTGCAAGTTTCGTTCCTTTTCTCCATGACACTGCCCCCGGCAGATCTATATGGAACGTCTTCTTGCCCAGAAGGAACCAGAGCGGAAGACAATCGAAACCACGGTGCATCCTGGAGATCCACCGCCAGCTTTGAGCAACCTGCACTTCGCATGTCGTCGTTTACTCGATGGCCTTGCTAGCTCCAGTCGATGGTCTGATGCTGCAACATGCTGCAACTGAAGGCATTCCGTACAAAGTCCGTTCGCACACTGAGTGGTTCAATTTTCGGCAAAGCTTCTTTACGAGACGGAAGCGATTGGCGGCTGAAGCGCAATACGGCTCATTGGCCAACCTTGTAGAACATGGAAGCAGTAAGGGCTGGAAAAGTATGTTGGACGAGCTACATGCATACATGGATAGATAGATAGATAGATAGATAGATACATAGATAGATAGATAGATAGATAGATAAATAATAGTCACATAGATATATAGATACATAGATAGATAGATATATACATAGATACATAGATACATAGATACATAGAAACATAGAAACATAGATACATAGATACATAGACACATAGATACATAGATACATAGCTAGATAGATAGATAGATAGATAAATAGATAGATAGATAGATAGACAGATAGACAGATAGACAGATAGACAGATAGACAGATAGACAGATAGACAGATAGACAGATAGACAGATAGACAGACAGATAGATAGACAGACAGACAGATAGACAGATAGATAGATAGATAGATACATAGATAGATACATACATACATGCATGCATGCATGCATACATGCATACATACATACATATATATATATATATATTTGTACATACTGTATTGGTAAATAAATATATATATATGTATATGTATATAAATTAATTTACCTGCTGGAGAGACGGTGAAAGTTTCATGCCATTTCCACCGAGGAGCTGGAAAACAGAGGCGCGCAGATCCCGCAGAAACCACGAATTTTAGGGGAAATACTTGAGGTTTAATCGTTTACAAGATCATTTCTAGGCATGTTGAAACCAAAATTGGGATAAACTGTAGATATACTTGGTAAATGATCGTTGAGCACTATTTAATATGGGGTTATACTACCCCTTATGTATTGGGGATTATCCTTTATATAAAGGGGTTTGAAATTTGAACAGTGCTGAATTGGAGTCAATGATGGGCCCCAGAACATGACATGTCTATCTATCTACTGCAATATAATCCAAGAACAAACAGTCCTCAATTGATTGAATCCATCCCTGATTGGAGGCCTTCGGTGGGTTTACCACAGTACATGCCAATGTATATGTCATGTATTGTGATATTGTGATTCGAACTCCACATACATGTTAGTTGGACGATAGGTTCACGGCGATTAGTGAACCTCATTCACAAGAGGGAACAGTGCTTTCATAGAAACAGCAAAGATGGGAATGTATGCTTTAGCAATCAAGCATGGCAATGGAAAATCGTAATTCATAGTTGATTGTTCCCATTGACATGCACATTTACAAGGGATTTTCCATTGCCATATTCTTGTTTGAAATGATTCCTTCAAAACCTTACAAAACACAAGAAATTATCGGGATTCGGGCCCAACTTGAGCAAGACATGAACTTCTTACTGGTGACTTAGTAGGGAAGGGGGGAATGGGATGATTGTTACTAGTAATTATGGATCATTCCCCCATTCCTTACGAAGCAACACCGACATGTTAGAGTGTACTGGGCACCATGCCCCATAGTTAGTTAATTACTGTATACGTTGATTTACAGCTAGGCTAACTAGGGCATCACACTGAAACAATGAGAGATCAACCTGTTGATTTATACTAGGATGCTCAAACAGATATCGCACTCGAAGTATCAAGGTGCCCACCTTTTAGGTGGGCACCTTGTTTTACCCTCTGGTAATTTAACAGTTTGTTATTGAAAATTGCAATTTATAGTGGATTTTCCCATTAAACATGGTGGTTTTCCATAGTTATGTTAGTTTACCAGAGGGTCTATGATATCTGATCCGCTGTTACGCGGCTGGCACGACGTCATCTGAACATTTGGCCCGAAAAGGTGGACCCATGGCTGAAGATTCCATCACAAGTCCCTTTTGCCGTCACATGAAATTACGGTGATTTAACATTAACATTAATATGTTACATAGTTATGATAGCTATGGAAAATTGCCCATGCCTTATGTAATTTATGGTTATGTTTGTTCTCCATGTTCTCCATGTTATATGATATCATGATGTATCATGACTTATGTAACTTAGTTAAATTGCCTTAAATTGCTATGGTTGTGTTAAATGTTAGAGGCCTCTAGAGGCTACTCGCTTCCCCGAATGATGGGGATCATCAGGAATTTTCGGCGAAAGATGGGCGGAAATATCATGGAGGCAGCCGGGAGGCAAGGGAACTGAGGTGCAGCGAAAACAACATCTTAGACCTGGTGAAAAAAAAGGTAGTGAACTGGAGAATCACGATGTTTTGAAAATTGGTAAAATCATTTTTTTACATATTTTTACCATTTGTGAATGGGCCATCTATACTAAACTGTTAGATAACTCTAGAGGGCACCAGCAAAAGCAGCAACATGTACCTTGGCGTAAAAAGTAGTTGCAAAGATTGGGTTGAATTTAGGTGACCAAGTACCTAGGAAGGATTGGGATACAGAGGGACTGATGTTGCATCGCTTGATTGTGCTGTTGAAAGCACTTCCGACCACTAAACATGTCCGAAAAACGCAACGTTACATTTACTGGTTGGTGGTTTGGAACATGAATTTTATTTTTCCATATATTGGGAATGTCATCATCCCAACTGACGAACTCATATTTTTCAGAGGGGTAGGTCAACCACCAACCAGTATACAGACGCATAGTTGCGCTGAGATGTAGCAAACCAGACACTTTTGTCATGTCCCAACTAATCTCCCGCCCCAAGGGGCGTATCTATCATCTATAGCTCTGCGTTCAACATGGCTCCGGGATACCCCGTTCTGAACATGGTTCGATGTGAATCATGAAGAACATGGTGATCCACCCTGAGAGTTGGAGTACCCAATGATCAGAGAAACAGTCGATTCACCACGAAGAATGCGAAGATTTCGGCAGTGGAAAACAGCCGGTCAAGTTTTCCGTTGGAAATTCTTCCCAGTGTCTCCAAAAATGTTGTCAAGTTTCTTGATGATTTGGCTAGTTGCTGGTCCAATGATTTTTATATGGGCCTCCAAGGCTTTATCCATCCAGTTATTCCCAGCTCTTGTTGATTCCCATCATTGGTTGATTTCCACATATTTCCAGTAATAGTAGTAATAGTATGTAATAGTACTAGTAGTACTAGTAGTAATAGTAGTAGTACAAGGTGGGTCCCCCCCAGTTATAAATGGCTTATAATCCCATGAAAACTAGTTCTTTTCAGATCACCAACAAAAACCAGCCAGTGAAATTGGACTTTTTTTTGGCACCGCACCAACCAACTTAGCGATTTCGCGAGACTTAGCGAACAAAGGGGCACCAGCCTTTTTTTGGGGGGGACCACATTCTCAAGATCTTCTTGGTGGAATCTCGTGTTATTTTTTTTGAGCGCTCGGATCTTAAGTGACCATGAGCAACTTGACGTTGAAGAACATGAACATGTAGAAAAACACGTTAGTTGCAAAATTTCCACATGACATTTAAAGAGATTTCCACATTTGAATGCTGGCGGCCGGGCAGACTCAAATGAAATAATGAGTGATTTGAGTAGTAAGAACGGGTGAGCGAGAAAGAAACACCAGGGTGATGTCACAAACAGCAGATTTTGCAGTGCTTGATTCTGCAAATGCCATAATCTCATGCGGTTGGATCCTCAATCTCTTGGAATTCGTTGAAACATTTGTTTAAAGATGTTTAAATGAATTCACTAGGGTCCCCTACTACCCTGGATTTGTTTAATAATTTTCGGTTTAAACACACTTTAAACCAAACATGTTTAAACCGATTAAACCAACCCTAGGCACAACCCTGCATTAGAACCTCCATATTTATAGTGGATTCCCACATTTCCCAGCCACCTTTGATTACCAGAGGCTAAATCTCCAATTTTGCTGGTAAAATATCCAGTCCATCCCTTTTCTTCATATCAATGTTAGATATGCTAGATCATCTATCAAAACTTGCTTGTTGGGTAAAGTTCCAACCTAGAATATTTTGACAAGAAGCACATGTTCCATTCACATTTCCCAATGTTCCCGAATTTTCCCATCTTCACAACATGTAACTGGTTGGTGGTTTGGAACATTTTTTATTTTTCCATATATTGGGAATGTCATCATCCCAACTGACTTTCACTCCATCATTTTTCAGAGGGGTAGGTCTACCACCAACCAGCTATATATAAGTAACTAAGTATGATAATCAATGGGATGATAAGCACCATATTTTGCACCATACAATCACCATGAATATTTCGGGTAGGTTTTTCCCACCAAGCAGTTTTTTTATTAACCTTCATTAACCATATAATAACCATTAATATTAACCATTATTAACCATATAATAACCATTAATATTAACCATTATTAACAGTATATTTTCAGAGGGATAGGTCAAATCACATACAATCACCATTAATATTTCGGGTAGGTCAACCACCAGTAATTAACTAAGTATGATAATCAATGGGATTAAACCATATTAAACCATATTAAACCATATTAAACCATATTAAACCATATTAACCATATATAGACTAGGTCAACCACCAGGTAACGATTTCTGGGTTTCAGGAAATCCGTGAGTTTCGTTCCGTCGGCGCCGCAGGATCGGATGTTTGCAGGTTCGGCCCAGGTGAATCTGTCAGGCGCGTTTTTGGGATTTCGGTTCGCCCAGGGGTTTTGAACCAGCAACGAAAAATGGGAGATCTCCAGGATCCTAAAATTTTGGTGATTTGCAACTGGCGAAAAGTTAGATGGGATTTGTGGTAGATATATCTATGATATACCTATAGTATCCTATAGTCAATGGGAATTCCAGGATCCTAAAATGGAGGTACGTAAACGTACCATATTTCTGGCCATATGAATTCTGGGGATATTCCCTGAAATTTAGCCCAAAAACATTTGGAGATTGTGAAAGTAAACAGTTTAGGGCGGTTTCAGCGGCGATTTGAAATTTGGAGAGTTACCACTTTGACCATACGGGGTGAAGCTGGCTTTGAGATGCAACGTGAAAGTCGTTGATAGTCCAAGCCCCATAGCTGTGCTTCATCTTTAGATCTACCCTCTGGTAAACCAACGTAACTATGGAAAATCACCATTTTTAATGGGAAAATCCACTATAAATGGCCATTTTCAATAGCTATGTTAAATTACCAGAGGGTATACATCTGGGATGATCTTTGTCGAAGTGGTAGGGGAATCCTCCCAAAAAACAAAAAGGTGTGTCTCAGGTGAATCATGTCGTTGAATCCATGTCATCCAGGTCGTAACTACCCAGAGTTTATGAGTTTTCAATGGCGAATTTTGACATATACAAAAACGTGTTTACCATTTCGAATGCCAACATGATAAAACTTCATCATCTTCGAAATGGTGTCAGTTGTTGCTGGCATCCCCACCTCAATGATGTCATGAATTTTGGGCTATGTCAGTGCCGTGTTGTGAAGTTGCAGCGACAGAACTTCAGTTGTTTGTCATTACAGGGTTACCTTCCAGAACCTTGCAATGGAACATCCCCCACCTATATATACTACAAGTATGTTTGCATTTAAATCATGTCAACCCCGGATCAATAAACCTTGTTGTTTTTTTTTTGTGGGGGTACCCCTCCCCAGTGATCATTTGCTACTCGAAAGGAGCTTTGAGATCGGAATCATCAACGATGTGCCTCAGCCGGTTGGAACCCAGTGCTTTGTGGACCATGCTATATGCTGAATGTATCTCCATGTATGGTATATTTACCTACAAAACTGTGTCATTTGTGGGGGAAATGTTGGTAAACATTCCATATATAAATATTCCATACATGGAGTATAAGATATTGAACTGTCAAAAGTAGCATTTAGAAAGCTCAAACACGGGGATGTGAGCGGATGGTAAGCCCTTTATCATGATCTTTTTCATGCCCCCCAATCGAAACCCGAAATGTGAATGTGATCCAGTCCTCCCAAGGCAAAGCTGAAACCTGCGTCAAAACATGTTTTTTTTTGGCCACTGTAAGGATTGCCATGGCATGGGATGACCAAGGGCTCCAGGCAGTGTTGAAAAAAATGTTGCTGGTGTTTTCTGTTGTTTCAGGGTGACTATTTCTGATTGATCCATACTTTTGAGGGGTGTTTTTGCGCGGTTATGCCTATTTTTCACTGGTGAAACATGTTGAGACCTAAAGCCCTGATATCCAATGTTGGTGACATCCCGGGTTGAGGCTGTGGCCTTTTATAGGAGTAGATGTGGTAAACTCAATGCCACAAACAATGGTGATGACTTGGGGATTATGAGATTTGATGGGAATTCACCATGTTTTTCATCAAATTTAATCAACAGTTCTGGTTGCCAACATTTTCCATCGATAAAAACGCGACAATGGTGCCAATTCAAAATATGATCATTGGTGCCGCAAAAACTAATAATGGAATCCCTTTAAAACCCAATAAAACCAAAAAAATCCATATGACCCCCCATAAAAACCCTCTAAATCCCCATCAAATCCTCTAAAATGCAAATTTTTGTTTCCACCGAATTGCCCAATAATACCATCTTGTGGACTTGTGGCGCCCAAATTCATCGCCGTCCCGATTTTGTCCCACGGCTCTAGGCGGTTTCCTAAGCCATTTTAGATACCCCAATAGCTCGCTGGATGGTTTATGGAAAATCCATCAATGGATGAATTGGGGGTACCATTTCAGGAACCCTCCATTTTTTATCATCTATGGTGGTTTACATATGGAGGTTTACATACCTGGAGGTTGTCGAAAGTCTCATTTCCTGATATGTTCACCCTACTAGTGGGGATTTTTGTTGATCCCCCTGACCAGTAATCGCGTAATCGCATTCCCCAAAATGCCCCGGATACCCTCTGGTAAACAAACAAATGGCCCATTTATAGTTGATTTACCTATTAAAATTGGTGATTTTCCAGTTCGCTATGTAAACGTTTACCAGAGGGTTTTTTCAAGCACCCCCCATGTGGGCATCCAGGGCCTCCAAAATCAAAAAAGATCAGTACCAGAACCACCCCCCTCTGGTGCCACTGCGGGGTGTTTTCCACTAGGGCAGGCAAGACCAGGACGCCCCAGAGCTAGGAAATGAAACACCAGTTCCATCCGTACCCTCTGGTTATGACTAACATAGCCATGGTATAGATGCCCATAGAAATAGATGGTTTACCTATGAAAAATGGTGGATCTTTCCATGGCTATGTAACAAATAACCAGATGGTATATTTAAATGTATGTGTAAACTAGAGTGGATTCCGTATGTTTTTTCATGGGCCAAGGAAAACCATCCCGGAGGTAGTCTAAAATACCAGTTCGTATGTTTAAAAATCATTCAACATCCGTATATTTACCCTCTGGTTATTTAACGTAGCCATGGAAAATGGCCCATTTATAGATGATTTTCCCATTAATACCTCCATTTATAAGGGATTTTCCATGGCTATGTTACTAACCAGATCGTAAATGTAGTTACCGCAACATTTACGGAAACCTTTTCTATTTGAGGGTGAAAACCTATCGTTTCCTGCAAGGTGGTGCTTGCCAGTTACGTTGGTTTATATGTAGACAATTGTAGATATGTTTATCACAAACTATGAACATCCTTTAATTATACAGTGTACATATATAAATCATATTCATAATATATACATATATATGATTATATGTATATATATATAGGCACACATATCTACCATAAACTCAATCGTTCGAGTTATTTCAAGTCATTCCAACCAACGCGATTCCAAACCCTGGATGGGGTGACTCAACAGCCGCGTTTTCCCGAGGAAAACTTCGACACAGCGCTGGAGTTTGATGTGGTCCTTTATGATCCTCAGTGCCTGAGCGAAGTATTGTTGGGACAGCCCTAAGTTTCGGCCTGTGCTGGGTTTATAACTGGCTGAATTCTATGGTTTATGGTGTGTGTATATATATATATAGATAGATAGATAGATAGATAGATAGATAGATAGATAGATAGATAGATAGATAGATAGATAGATAGATAGATAGATAGATATCTATATAGATAGATAGATAGATAGATAGATAGATAGATAGATAGATAGATAGATAGATAGATAGATAGATATCTATAGCTGTAGCTTGTATTAATTAGCCATCCTGAAAGAGAACCGTATAATTTAGAAATAGACATAGCAACCAATTATGATTAAATCATTCACTTAAACTTGCATAGAACTCTCATAATGGGAATGGGTTGAGTCGTAATTTGCATTGGGTCATTTGCATCAGGCTTGTTCCCAGTATGGCACTGGGATGATGTAGACCCGGGATTGATAAAGCTTGGTTGATAGAGAGAGGTTCTCAGCAAAAGCATGGAGAACCATATGCAATCATAGGGATTTTGATGGACTTTGTCTAGCATGAAATGTGGATACCAACAGCGGAGCAATTTGATGGGCGTAAACAAGGTCACGCGCGGGTATTTAACCTGGTCTCATTTGTGTCTTCGACAGCATTTCGTCCTGTAAAATACAGGAGTTTGTGTTATTGGGGTAAATTCAGCCGTCGCGGCGCGTTTCGTTTTCACTCATTTCAATTTTCCGAGGTGAGACTTCAAGTCTGCAGTGACTGGTAAGTGGTATCGCCAAACAAAGGCATGCATATACAAAATCAATTTTTGATTCAAACCACCTTTGGACCAGTCTTTGTTGTTCAAAGAGGAAGGAATGAAACGGTCAAGCGATTGCCACCATCTGTCCACTGCTTGAGTTCCAGCAATGGTGGCTCCAGGTTTCTTCCAAGTTTTCAACTTTCGAGTGAACTGTTGTTTTCAATGCGTAACTGGAAAATTTTTGATCCTTTTCTCTTTGCACAGGCTCTCCATTTCGATAAAACCAAGAAAAGTCAGTGCTTGCAAGGTTTCTTCCATTTGAACCACTGCTGCAACACACTGAACTTGCACTGAAGATCATATGATGCAAAGATCACTTCTAGACATATACTATATAGAAAAAACAGTTTGGAATGTAAAATTAGGTGAGTTCCATACATAGTTATGCCCATATATACATACAACTCATAGACGTAAGTCCCCAACTACAACTAGAACCGCAAAAACAAACTAGCATTCGACAAGTCCCCGGAATCCGCAGGGCAATCTGGGCGACCATACCTGAGAGACGGGGCGGATGCGTGTACGATGTATATCGGTGTAACAGTACGATACATACGAAACAAGGAAGGGTGTCGAATATATTCGTTTCAAGATACATATGGTCACTATGTTGAGAAGAAATCGAAAAAGTCGCAGCGTACAACATACATGCTGTTAGTAGCATATGGTAAGTATGGAAGATAACAACACAATCTCTTGCAAGGCTTCATATATGTGCTCCTTATCATCCCACCCCACCCCATTCCACCCAAGACGTAGCATGACCTAGCCAAGTTGGTAGCACCAGGACATGACGTCAACGTAACACGACGTTATCATCCCACCCCACCCCACCCCACCCCACCCAAGACGTAGCATGACCTAGCCAAGTTGGTAGCACCAGGACATGACGTCAACGTAACACGACGTTATCATCCCGCCCCACCCCACCCCACCCCACCCCATTCCACCCAAGACGTAGCATGACCTAGCCAAGTTGGTAGCACCAGGACATGACGTCAACGTAACACGACGTTATCATCCCACCCCACCCCACCCCACCCCACCCCACCCCACCCAAGACGTAGCATGACCTAGCCAAGTTGGTAGCACCAGGACATGACGTCAACGTAACACGACGTTATCATCCCACCCCACCCCACCCCACCCCACCCAAGACGTAGCATGACCTAGCCAAGTTGGTAGCACCAGGACATGACGTCAACGTAACACGACGTTATCATCCCACCCCACCCCCCCACCCCACCCACGACTAAAATACCCAAAAAACGCCCAAAACTACCAGGTTATTTATCAGCACGCCTCCGTAAAGAACGCCATATTTTGATGCGGATGGAGCGACCAAGAAACAGCCTCAAAAATCGAGTACCAAAGGATTTTCACAACAAGGTGGTATTCCGCAGTCATTTTTTGCTGATTTTCAGAGGGACGAGGATTTTAACAAAATTGACCAAGCGCCAAAAGAGCGAAATGACCCAAAAAAGCCACCGAGCTTGGTAAATGTCCTGTTTTGGGGATTTTGTTGACATCACTCTCTTTCAAGTATCTGTTGGAGACAATATCCCCAACAGTTGGCTGCTGAAAATAGGACATTTTCCAACTCCACCATTGAATTTCAGGGCACTCTATTTTCAGACCAGGAGACCACAGGAGATTTCAGCGGTTCACCGTGGGAAAACACCTCCACCATCACCAACAGCTCTTGGGCATCGCTCAGCTGTTGGTCGTATGGACTTCCACGGCAACATGTGTCTGAAAATGGGGGAGTGTACCCCTTAATTTATGATCATTTTTAGAATGTGACAATAATTTATGATCCTATGTTCTTTTTGAAGAATTACCCTCTGGTAAAGTAAAATAGCCATGGAAAATCACTGTTATGAATGGGTAAATCAACTATTTCTATGGCCATTTTCAATAGTTAGCAAACTGCAACAAATTACCAGAGGGTTTTTCTGATGGTTTTCTCGGTGATTAAGAATATAGTTATGATAAATTATGATTATATGGTTAAAAAATCATGATGACATAGAGAGTCTGTATGTTTTTATATGATCCCAGTAAATCCCATAAAACCCCATTAAATCCAAAATTTAGTCATCACAAAACCCCATTAAGTCACCATAAAACGCCGTTAAATCCCATGATAAGTCGATTTATGTTCATTATTTTCCCCAGGAATCGGGCCATGATTTCGAATGTGATGACCCAGGGGGATGACCCAGGGAGGATCCATGGGACTTCAGCCCAGCTTGTGGCGCCAGGAACTGCCTGTTGGATCCCAAATTCTACAGCAGTAGTGTCACTTGGGATTTCTGATGGATTTCTGGTGTGGATATATGTAGTTGGTGCTGACTGGAACATGAATCTATGGTGAATCTATGGTTAATCTATGGTGAATAATGGTTAATAATTGGAATAACAATATATCTGGTCAGTGGTGACTGGAACCATGGAATTTTGAATGACTTTCTATTCAGTTGGGAATGTCATAAGCCCAACTGACGAAGTCATATTTTTCAGAGGGGTTGAAACAACCACCAACCATATAATTTTTGTAATTTTCCCCATGGGGAAATCCACTACTTGGGGAACCATAGGGAATATTTTGTTCATTTGTTTGGGGGGGTTCCTGGAAAGGACATCAAGGTCATGGAGATAACCGTTATGGGTCCCCCACTGGAACTGCACCCCCAAGTAGAATCGCAAGAACAAGAAGAACAGGAAGTTCCCGGTTTCAGGTGTAGTGTTTCTTGCTTGATCCCGCTTTCACAGTTTTAGTTTTTACAATAGCAATAACTATCTTTTGCATGATGTGCCCAAAAAAGATGGGTTGAACATATGTTGCCCTGACATTTCTTGCTGAGATCCCCGTATTTTTTTTAGTGACTTAAACACGGGGCTTATGGGTTTACCGTATGTTTTACCAGCATTTTTGCTTGCTTGAATCGATGAATTCCCCATTTGCCAGAAGATTACTGATGTTTCTCCACCAGAAAAAGGGGGAATCACCACAAAATAGTGGGTATTCCCAAAATCATGGATAATAATGGCTAATCCCATGGATTTTGCTTGTTAACCAATAGTTTTCTCTATTTCTCCACCAGAAAAGGGGGCAAATCGCAGGTCATGATCTTGGACGATGACCTCTTTCCCTCCAACGATTTCCGAGATGAAATCGAAGCCAAGGACGGTGCGGCTTTTTTTTTTGAATAAATGTAGAGTTGATCAGCCAGACATGCTGATTTTTAAGCAACAGAAATTCAGAAATTGGAGTTAGGCATCAAAAATCTTGAAACATGCTGATTTAGCCAGCAGAAATCGGATTTAAGCATCACATATCCTGAAATATAGGGCTTTTATTGGCTTTTCCCCTCCTGTTATTTGTTTCGTGGCATTTTTCAATCCATCCATAGAAGATATTCCCAGTGAAACCTCGATCGGTGATAAATCCCAGCTACTGTAGCCATGTCTGATGCCGGAGGGTAGATCAACCGGATTGGTAGCCATGGTTTTCGAAAGAAAATCGCCATCAATGGATATATTCTAAAGTAACTATTTGATATATTGTGGATATATGATATACCCATGATATATTCACCATGACAAATACCCATGATATATTCAATGGTTATATATACCATGGATTTGGGAGGAATAGTTTAAAGCAACATCAATTGAGAAGATTCACCAGAAACCTGGGAGATTTGGGAAGCCGCAACACTAAAGTAAATGGTAAAACTGGCATATTGCCTGGGTTTGTTTGGGGGGCTAATGGAGGTTTAGCCAATCAGTAATGGAGGCTTTATATAATCAGTGAACTGACTGGAAGTGCATCATGGTCTTCACAAGCATAAACTATTGGTTCAACATGGTTAAACCAACAAAAAGTAAGAAAAAAACACTGGGAATTCAGCAACTAACATGGGTATATAATGGTATATAGCCTTATATAGCTGATACAACCGGGTCAGTTTCGGGCAGTTTTTAACCGGGCAAGTTGTTTGGGTGAAAGGCGTCGGGAATTCGCTGAGCGGGGGAGTAGCTTCAGCGGAAAGGAGGATTTTTCGATAAATTTACCCTCTGGTTGTGACTAACATAGCCATGGTATAGGTGGCACATAGAAATAGATGGTTTAGCGAACTTAAAAATGGTGGAATTCTCCATGGCTATGTAACAAATAACCAGATGGTATATAGGATGTTCAACAGAAAACCTGGGATGATGTCAATAACTTGCTTCTGCAGCATTTTTCTATGTGGAGATTTCCTAGGTCATGGGGGGTACCCGAAACTGTCCAAGTCATGGATGCTCATTTTAGATCATTTTAGTATTGAAACCCATGGTGACGACTGGGGATCCCCCATTTAAAGAAACCCCCATTTTTTGCAGGTCCAACAAAAATTTCGTTGTCTGCTTGGGGTACTGTACCTGCACAAAGGACATGGATTTCCATCGATAGAATCTATAGAGCATTTCTTCATTGACTGGTAACACACGTGTTTTTGGCCTTGTCGATTTACCCTCTGGTAAACTAACATAACTATGGAAAATCACCATTTTTAATGGGAAAATCCACTATAAATTGCCATTTTCAATAGCTATGTTAAATTACCAGAGGGTAACCAGTGGTTTCCTTTGAGCTCAAGAAAAACCACGGCCGAAACACGGAGCCATATGGAGTTGAACACACCGGAAAAGGATCAGATTGGTTCTCCCTATTCGCAGACCAGTGCTTGCCAATTGAGGATTCTTTTCAGTATCTTTTTAGTTGGTTATTAATTTTCTTGCTGTTTATGGTTATTGATGATATGTCATTAATTATTAGGTGAAAGCTAGCAAAAACTAGCTACAGCCAACAATTATACCAATTTTTCTTGTTTGCTGCTGACATTGCTATGTTTTGGTGCCTTCCATTTTTGAAACGCTGACGCAGCAACTTTTAGGGCTTCCAAAATCAGGAAACCATGGGTAAGTCTGGGAAGGTGATCATGAAATCGATGCCCAGGATGAAGGTGCCTTGTATGAGGTCGGCTTCAGCCTGTTGTGGTCCTTCATGAAGCCTCCCGGTCACGGTCGTGGGGGCATGTGCGGGCCAGGTTGGTGTCCACTGGGGCCGGGTTTGCGGAACACCATTGTTTGACACATAACCAGGTTGGGTTATCCAAGCAACTGGCCGCCAGATAGGTTTTGGACAGCTTTTCAAATAGACGACTTTGGTGAGTGAGTTGCTACTGAACCCTATCTGGTTGGTGGTTTCAAACATGTTTTATTTTCCATTTCATATATGGGATGTCATCCTTCCCATTGACGAACTCCATCATTTTTCAAGATGGTTATTGCACCACCAACCGGCGATTCTCGGAAACGCTCACAGCGCTATGGGTCAAGAAAAGTTGCATTCCACTGTGCAGGACTTGAACCCATACCCATCGACTGAGCCCAGAATTGGATCAAGGAGATCTCATCAGGTTGGTGGTGACTGGAACCATGGAATTTTCCTGGTTAATCTTCCTGGTTAATCTATGGTTCATAATGGTTAATAATTGGAATAACAATTAATATCTGGTTGGTGGTGACTGGAACCATGGAATTTTGACTGACTTTGACGAACTCATATTTTTCAGAGGGGTAGGTCTACCACCAACCAGTCATAAAATCAGCAAACCGAAAGCCCCATGTTTAATACCCCCAGGCGATATTGCCCCCCAAAAGCCCCATAATGACCCCCAAAATGAAGAGATCCAATACTACCCAGGGTTTGTAGGGAGGTATTTGATACTAGGTATGAAGGGAGAAGGAATTCAAAACCAAAATTGGTGAAGTTTCCAATCGTTTTTCCAAACGGAAACCAAGCATACAGGGTGGTGCCCCCCAGTTATAAGTTTCGTTTCGCCCAATTCTCCAGTTCGATTAACATCTACCACAACCCCCATTTTCATTCACCATACCATCCGCGGCTCACCTGCTCAAGGTTCTGCTTCAATCACGTGGACGACATTTGGTGGAAAACCATCTTGGTGTTGCTCTTGGCCCCTGATCCGAATCTGGTGAATGATGTGAATGTGATTTTCTCTGCCTGAAAAAGACCATTTGAACATGAAAACTGTGAACACCAACATAAACCAGGGATTGGTAAATGTCCCATTTTTGGGATATTGGACACCACCCTTTACTGGCCATTATAGATGATACACCTCATGGTTGGGTGATGTTCAATTGGGACGTTCAATGACCCATGTAAACCAACCAACAACTCCATGAAACTCCACCTTTCACTGGCCGCAGCTTTGTGTTTTCTGTTGGTCGTCGCAGCGGGCTCGAGGCGAACTTGGGCAATGCCTATTATTTGGCCACCATCTTTATCAAGGTCCTTAGCAGAAATCCGCAGAAAACCGACCGCTTGACAACGGTAACTTCGGATTTACAACCAGCCTAACGTAGCTGACCGGGGAGGTAATCATCTAATCAAACGTTGCTGATCCGAGAAGACCTGAAACATGGGGTCATGATCCCAGCTGATTTATATAATTCATGTACATTTAACCAGAATAATGTTTTATTGATGAGGTTGTTACTGGGGTTTCAATCGTATTTGTAGCATTGATAGTAGATAGAGTTTGAAAATAAGGTAGAATTTGCTTTTTCACATTTTTCATTGGATAGACAGGATACATTATTATATACAATAAATATACAATAAATATAATGTACATGATGCCTGGTTGATGATGCTGCAGCCTACGAACTGGGACTGCCCATTTTACCAACTAAAAAATTAAGGTGGATTTTCCAAGACGTTTTTGACACGGTTCACTTGACACGGGTTTTTAGGGGGTCAAATTGGATGTTTTGAACCAGACTCCGCTTGCAAAGATCTTGGTAAAGTAAGAATGATAGAGTTTGAAACACCTGGAAAAACTGGTTCATTTCTGATAAATGAAATTTGCCCATCGTTTTGCCCAAGAACATTTTCTGATCATGGCAATGAATTTCAAGGTCTTTTCCTGATCCGTTGGTGAAATTGACCATCTTCGTAAACCAACTTTGGGGACTTGACTGCCATAGTTTGAGGTGCCTTTCTGAAATAGGCTTTTCACTGGTCCAAGTTGATTTGGGACTGGTTTCATCTCGTGGTGGTAAACATTTGATCACCAGCAATCACCAGCAGTTTTTTTCCATCAGAAATCTCGTTGTGCTGGCTGTGACATGTTCGATTTTGAGAGGGAAACAAAACATGAACATGTAGGCGCTTTGAAGCATGTCCGCACAATTTTCACACGTTTCCGCACATGTTCTCCGCACATGTAGGCTCCCCATTTCATGCACGTTTTCACAGCTTCAATATTGAACACAGGTTTTCACTGAAGTTTGCACATTTTGCGTGTTTATACACTTTCACATATTCTCACACCTTTTTGTCTCAACATCTCCAAGATCTTTGGAACTGAAACCATCGTCCAATGTTGAATGTTGGCTGGTACTCATGGCTGTAGAAAAAGATATCGACCCATCTCAACATCTCAGTGAAATCGACGAAAAACCCATCACTCCTGGATATGTCCATCGTTTTTGAGACGGTAAACTAACTCAACCATCCAATCTGGAACCTCAGACTCCTAGACGTGTTTGAGAGATCTTGGTGTCACGGGTCAATTTCCCCTTCATGTGGAGCAACAAAAATGCGTTTCTTCCTTGTCAAATCCTGATTTTTCAATGGAAACAGCACCATATTTGATGCTTGTACCCACGATTTGTTTTTGGAGTCACCGAAATGTGCGGGTTATCCCATTGTCTAAGTTCCCGTTTTGTACCCCCATGTGTTTTGGTTAAATCGCCATAAACATAGACATAGGTCACATTCATACAAGATGGTGGCCCCCAGTTTCAAGTTTATAAACACCACCAACAAAAAATAACTAGATATTTTCCATATCTATCATAAACCAAAGTTTTTGATCAAAAATAATCAATCAGCCATGTTCCACAGTTAACCTACAGCACCCCTTTAATCAATGGCCATTTCAGGAACCGATTGATTGAAGGTACCTACCATATATAAGGCCTATTTTTCAGTCCTAAATTTCAGGGAATATCCCCAGAAAATATGGCCAGAAATATGGTACATTTACGTACCTCCATATTTTAGGATCCTTTTTTATTCCCATTGACTATAGGATACTATAGGTACTGTATATCATAGATATATCTACCACAAATCCCATAAACCAAAGTGAGATCAATATATCAATCAGCCATGTCCCACAGTTAAGTCACCATTTATTACCCATGAAGTCACCATAAAACCCCCCATTAAACCCATGAAGTCACCATAAAATTCCCATTGACCATGATAGTAAACTTTTACCAGTCATTATTAACCACTATTCACCACTATTAACCATTATTAAACTACAGCAACCCTTTAAAGATCGGTCGGTCGCCAGGTCTACCTGATCGATACGGTGCTGAATCTCAAGGACGAGCACTCCGAGGAGCGCCTGTGGATCCATGGCGATCGCAACGCCACGGCCATTTGTTGCGCGGTGGAGCGGTGGGGACGTTCGTTTTTCATGGGGCCAAAATATGGCTGGTTGGTGATTAGTCTAGTTATAGATAGTTATAGAATGTTATAGATAGTTATAGATAGTTATAGATAGTTATAGATAGTTATAGATAGTTATAGATAGTTATAGATAGTTATAGAGAGTTATAGATAGTTATAGAGAGTTATAGATAGTTATAGAATGTTATAGATAGTTATAGATAGTTATAGATAGTTATAGATAGTTATAGATAGTTATAGATAGTTATAGATAGTTATAGAATGTTATAGATAGTTATAGATAGTTAGAGATAGTTATAGATAGTTATAGATACTTATAGATAGTTATAGATAGTTATAGAGAGTTATAGATAGTTAAAGAGAGTTATAGATAGTTATAGAATGTTATAGATAGTTATAGATAGTTATAGATAGTTATAGATAGTTATAGATAGTTATAGATAGTTATAGATAGTTATAGAATGTTATAGATAGTTATAGATAGTTATAGATAGTTATAGATAGTTATAGATAGTTATAGATAGTTATAGATAGTTATAGATAGTTATAGATAGTTATAGATAGTTATAGAGAGTTATAGATAGTTATAGATACTTATAGATAGTTATAGATAGTTATAGAGAGTTATAGATAGTTAAAGAGAGTTATAGATAGTTATAGAATGTTATAGATAGTTATAGATAGTTATAGATAGTTATAGATAGTTATAGATAGTTATAGATAGTTATAGATAGTTATAGATAGTTAATGATAGTTATAGATAGTTATAGATAGTTATAGATAGTTATAGATAGTTATAGATAGTTATAGTACTCTCCTAGTCCTCCATTTATTGATATTCATCTGGTTGGTGGTTTGGAAAGGTTTGGAACCAGGGAATTTTATGACTTCCCCAGTAGTTGGGATGATGATCCAATCTGACTAATATGTGGAATTCACCCAATGCCAGAAACTTACTTACTCAATGGCCATTTCAGGAACCTAAATTGGAGGTACCACCATATATAAGGCCTATATAAGGCCTGTAAGGGAATATCATGGAATATCATCACAAAATATGGCCTTATATGGTACAGTACCTCCATTTTAGGATCCTGAAATTCCCATTGACTTACTGGTTGGTGGTTTCAAACATGACTTTTATTTTCCATTTCATATATGGGAATAAAAATCCTTCCCATTGACGAACTCCATCATTTTTCAGAGGGGTAGGTCAGCCACCAACCAGATATGGGCTTAGGCTTAGTCTAGTTATAGCATCTTAGGTATTCTTAGGTGCTAAAGGTTCATTGTTGGGCAATGTATCACTACATATCACTACTGTTGTTGAACAAGCATGGTTTGACAATGAAAATCGTGGGAAATGGACACGGGATTTAGCAAAAATGTGGCGTCACCAGCAGAAATGGATTGGCTTCCGCCTGGAACTCACATGGTTTGGGTTTGGGTTCGGAAATCAAGCTCCACCATGGGCTTGATTTCCCAAAAAAAAAGCTGGTTTGGAGCATGAAAACTGGCGCTTCACAATAAATGGTCGTTGATATCTTTATGTGTACGGTATCTACATATTACATATACATATATGTATACATATATATATATATGTGTGTGTGTGTTACATATATATACACACTGTATATAAATATATATATATATATACGCACAAATGAGAAACCACCTAAATCGTTTCAGTTTTGTGAACTATGTGAATTCGGCTACGTTGATGGCCAATGTGGCATGGTTTCCCCTTCTGAACATTGACATGCAATCCCAACAAAAAATGCAAAGACGCAGATATCATCAAAAGCCTTGATTAATTAAATATTATCTTCAATAAACTTAAGATAAGGAATTAAACAATGTTTGTTCAACAATGAACCTAAGATACTGTAACTAGACTCAGCCTAAGCCCATATTTCTTCCATCCATTTCCCACTATTCATTGTCGAATCAACTCCCCCCCAGCAAACGAAACCCTGGAAGCATTGCTATCTCAAGGGGCCAGGAGACCTACAAACATGGATATAACTTCGATGCTCCCATAGTGAACTCTATACCCTCTGGTAAACATACAAAAAGCGAACTGGAAAATCACCATGTTATTCTTCGGTAAACCAACCAACGAACTAATCACCCATATATTTTCCATAGCAAACTGCTAGTTTACCAGAGGGTAGGGGTGTCAGTTTTCATATTCCAGCACGGAGAAGCACCCCAAGTTGAAGAAGCGCCATTTTCTGAAGGCAAATGGGTCGGAATTGTGGTGATAGCCTCTGGTAAACAAAAAAAATGGCCGTGGAAAATCGGAAAGCCCACCATTTGTAGATTATTCATGATTATTCATGATTCTTCGTAGGGAAAACATGGGTTCTCCACATGTAAACGTTTACCTACTAGGGTTTTCGAACATATTTGACTGGGATTCCAAGCCTCTTTTTTTGGCTCAGATAGTCTTGTCACCAACTGGAACAAAATGCCTCGCTGATTCGACAAATCACCTATTAAACATGGATCTTACCATGTTCAATGGATTGGTTTAGCATCCGGTTATGACTAACATAGCCATGGAAAATCCTCATTTTTAATGGTAAACCATCTATAAATGGACCATTTTCCATGGCTATGTTAAATAACCAGAGGGTAAGGGAACATTTACAGGAAAGCCCCACACAAAAAATGGGAAAATCACTGCTTTCCTGTAGATGTTCCCAAAAACCACTCCATTGACATATCCATATCCTACCCCATCCATTCCGACAAAAAAAACCATGTACCTCCAACATGAAACCTATGAATGCTACCCTCTGGTAAACTAACGTAACTATGGAAAATCACCATTTTCAACAGCTATGTTAGATTACCAGAGGGTATTTGATCCAACAGTTTGGAGCAAGAAAGCAAGTGATTCACACTTCTGTAGTGATAATAACAACTCCAATTCAGAATGGGACATTTTGTCGAACAACACGGGCATGGATGTTTGATTTCCATGGCACCTTAGATATCCTTAGCCTTAGAGGCAGCCAACTCAGGTTACAGTTGGTAACGGCAATGGAACATACCCGATATCTGTAGATGATTGGACTTTCATGGCTTTCCAATGGTTTCCAATGTAAGGCACTGGACTTTTCCCGGGAATTCGGGATCGCATTTTTGCAATCTGTCAGATGGCGCAAGTAGGAACCTACTTAGTAACCCTAGTATATCTCATATGATTTCAATAAAAAATGGAGATTCATGTTGATTCTACTACCATTGACATAGTATATCATATAATATTTCCACTAGTATCATTCCTTTTTTTCTAGCTGATATGTTATTAATTACACATGACATCCCCCAGATGGCTTCCCAGGTTTGGGTCTGGCCTGGGTCTTGCCCAACCTGATTCTCTTGGGCTCGGACTACTTTGAGATGAGAGTCTTGGAGATGGGCTTCAACATTCGCCACTCAGATCGAAGCCTCAGATCGAAGCCTCAGATTTTCTGGTGATCATTAAAAAAACAGGGCTTAATAGGGGTTAATTAATAGGGTCAATGACAATAGGGTTAATTTTTGGGATTTTCCGAAAGATTTTCTGATGTTCCAGCGGAACATGATGGAACATGGCCCATTGATAGATGAGAAATATTATATGGGTATGGATCAATACCTATTAATACCATTTTTAGGGGGATGAACATCCATTTACCAGCTATTTTGATGTGAACAGAAGGGGTACAAGGTTTTGACACACTGCCATATATATATATATATAACTCCATGATGATTTACCTTTTACCTACGCCGATCACCTCAAGTCAGTGACGAAAAATGGGAAATCCATGGGAATTTATAACCCGCACTCTGGGGATTGGTTTGGGATGGGTTTCATGGACTTTGGGGATTTTTCATTTTTTTTTGGTGGGAAAGCGACTAAATGGATGGACATCTTCGTCACGATTTTGGTCAAACATGGGAATATCACCATAAGAACTATGGGATATTTGGGTAAACCAACTGGCAATGGGTAGACGGGTAGATTATCTATGATATCTAGTACAATTTAATCTCTTTTATATCTTTCTAGAAAATTATGATATGTACTCAGCAGCTAAACAAAGTATCTTCTTGAGAGTCATGTCATGTCTGGCTAAACAAGTTGGTCATAGCCGCAGGTTTTCATATGCAAATGGAGGAGTCATTGCATATACCACGTGGTTATGTAACATAGCCATGGAAAACCCTTATAAATGGAGGTTTTAATGGGAAAATCATCTATAAATGGGCCATTTTCCATGGCTATGTTAAATACCAGAGGGCAGATCCTAAAAGCTGGTGTTTTCGGATAAGTTTTCAACCGCCGACCAAAAAGATATCTACCCGGCCTGGTAAACATACAAAAAGCGACATAGAAAATGGCCCAGTCGAAATAGTTGATTTTCCCAGCTATAAAATGGTGATTTTCCATAGTTATGTAAACGTTTACCACAGGGTATACCATAATCACCACAGTTAAATCGAGCAATTTAGCGATGCCATTTAGAGCTCACCTTGACACGTGCTGCCCGACTTCGTTGGCTTTTTTGGTGATTTGCAACTGGCGAAAAGTTAGATGGGATTTGTGGTAGATATATCTATGATATACCTATAGTATCCTATAGTCAATGGGAATCCAGGATCCTAAAATGGAGGTACGTTAGTACCATATAAGGGCATATTTTCTGGGGATATTCCCTTACATAGGCCTTATATAGGCCTTATATATGGTAGGTACCTTCAATTTAGGTTCCTGAAATGGCCATTGATATAGTTAATGGTGGTTATGAACCAGCAAACATAACTGGAGGTAGCACATCCCATTCAACCCAATCCCAGCGATCAAGGGAGTTACCAGAATTGTAATCTGAGCTGGGAATGGATGGGTGTCTGAAAATGAGATATACCCCAAACCCATATGCTCCATGTATGGTATATTTACCTACAAAACTGGGTCATTTTTAGGGTAAATGTTGGTAAATATTCCATACATAGAGCTTTTTGGAAATATACAATGGGAAACGCGATGATTCACAAATAGATTTAGGGGTAACCCACTTTTCAGACAAACCCGGATATCTCCAGATATGTGAAACATATTATTTGCCTATGATAAATGTCATGTTTGAGCACCAGAAAGTAGCACCTCGATTCTTCGGTAGCTCGGTTTTCGTTTTTGCCCATTATATCGGATCGGCGGACCCATGGACCCTGCGCAAAAAATCCATTCCGAATGACGAGGTTATCACCTGCGCGTGAACCTCTTCAGGAAGTATTTGCGACTTGACTCACGAATGTTTTGGATGATGTGTATCCTTGGACTGTTTTTTCTGAAAAGTGGATATTCCGAGTTTCATAGCAAACTTGGCGCAGCGTTTGACATCAGTCAAATTTGATTTGTAAGAACTTGAGATCGCTTTTCATCTAAATCACCATTATATCAATCAGCATTTAATTCGAATCTCTTTTGAACCATCTGGGTTTGGCGGTCATGGGTTGGCATAACAGCAGATGGAGCACCGCTCCTGAGGAAGTCTCAATTTTGGGCTCAATGTCACTACATGTTTGGTTGCCAGGGCTGAAGCATTCTCCTTTTAAATCACCGTGGTGCAACAATCGGTCCTCTTTCAATGTTTTTTTTCGTTTGAAGATCGATGTTCTCATTATTCTTTTGCGATTTTGATCATCGAATGTAGTTTAAGAAATGCCACACTACTCCCAGTGAACATACACCGGATTTATATGGATTTATTACGTTGCTGGTTCACTTTCAAAGAATGCAAACCACAACTAAACCTCAGAATGCATTGCTTAACAGTCTCCCTGTCTGGCACTCTGGGTTTCTCGGCTTCCCAAGGAGGTACCATATGTACAATTTTTGTGGCCATAGTGGGGAGGTTTTTTTGCCTTCACATACTTGGATGATCTTGGATGTGACAGCCAAAGTGATTTATAAATGTTTATACCCTCTGGTAAACTAACATAGCTATGGACAATCACCATTTTTAATGAGTAAATCCACTATAAATGGCCATTTTCAATAGCTATGTTAGTTTACCAGAGGGTAACCCAGAAATGAAGCATACATAACTGGGGATATTCCATTACTCTAAGTAAGTTATAGCATTTCTTATTACATGTCATTACCCACTTTGGAACTGTGATCCACCCCCACGTGGATTTACACCCAAGTAGATGTCAATTGATTTTGATTCAATAAACACTGCTATGGGTAAGACATGATAATTTAATCATTGAGTTTTTTCACCGTATATTTCAATTGATATGGTTTTTGATATGAGTTTGACGCGAATTCAAGAACCATTGATATATCATTTTTCCATAACACATCCACATTTCGATCGATTTCAATATATACTGTATATATACATACATACACATATACATGCACATACACATCATGTATATATATATATATTTATACATATACATATATATATATATATTATACACATGATATCTATATCATTGAATCCATGGCTTTTCATATACATTTCAAGAAAGCTGTGGGAACTGATGAACTGAACCCAGCGACATACTAAGGCGATATACCAAGGAGTCCCGAGCGATGGTGCCGATTCAGGAGCCGGGGATCAGTTGCCCATGAAATCACCTGGAAATAGCTGGGATTTAATGGGATTTAACGGGATTTAATGGGATTTAACGGGATTTAATGGGATTTAATGGGATTTAACGGGATTTAATGGGATTTTATGGTGACTTAATGGGTTTTTATGGTGACTTAATGGGAATGAATGGGATCTTTCATGGGAATTTACCCCTGGTAAATTTTCACAGTTTGACCCTGAAAATCACAAGTTTTTAATGGAAACTCATCTTCCAACTCCGATGACTGCCAGGGTCTATGTTGATTTAGCAGAGGGTATAGATCTCAAATATTTAAATCACCTATGAGCTGGAATATAACTGAATATAGATCTCTCAAAGATTTGAGATGAATCCAAAGGCTGTCCTTTTCACCCTGAAAATCAGTCCTTTTTTGTACTAATATGACTTTGAGATGAATCCAAGAAGATGGATTTCACCAAAAGTGTGGAAAATCAAGCAGCATTGGCAACTGGAGCAAAAAAGATGTGGACGTAACCGCATGGAAATGGTGTTCTTAATTAAACACCCACCAACATCCCAAACTGAACTTGGCATACAACTACCGGATCCAAAAGTGGTTGCTTATTTGAAGCTTTGAAGTACCTAGTTCAGGGGCGTAGAATTTCCCAGCCACGGACATGGCCAACCAGAATGAAGTTGCAGAGATGCCATGGCTCATGGGGTTCATCTTGTCACCCAATGCTTGGCGATATCAATTTTCTTTCCCTTTGGTGACAGCATCAGTTTTTGTTTGATTCCCCATGTTTTTTTTTTTCGACTGCTAGGCCCCTGGTTTGTCACATTCCCCATATCTGGTCATTTAATGTACCATCTGGCTATTTAACATAGTGGTGATTTTCCATCTATAAATGGGCAATTTTCCATAGTTATGTTACTTTACCAGAGGGTAACTATGGATTTTCACCGTGTGAAAAATAGCTACATCTATATATGAGCGGGCCATTCTCCTTAAAGCTTTAAGTGACATTCCCGGAGGCTAGAAGGTTGAAACAGCCGCCGGTTGGTGGTGACTGGAACATGAATTTTCCTGGTTAATCTATGGTTAATAATTGGAATAACAATATATATCTGGTTGGTGGTGACTGGAACCATGGAATTTTGAATGACTTTCCACATATTGGGAATGGAAAATCATCCCAACTGACTTTCACTCCATCATTTTTCAGAGGGGTAGGTATGAAAAAACCAACCAGCAGCTTTTTGGAGATCCTCACTGCAGGATTTGAAGATTAGCATCATGGAAGACATCCCGGATATGGCCGCGTGTCTGATGGGATCGTGTCGGAGTTTTTCACCTATTTCGGGCTTCAAGGCCGTAAGATAATAGGGAAATCATAGGGAAACACTAGGGAAATTAGAAATCATAGGGAACACTAGGGAAATTAGAAATAATAGGGAAACACTAGGGAAATTAGAAATAATAGGGAACACTAGGGAAATTATATAGGGAAATAATAGAGAAATTTTCAACCAGATGGAAACAGTTGGCTTCAACCAACAAGACAAGAATGGGGTGAAAAATCGACCGCTCGATGGCCTGGAGGGACTGGAGTCCCCCAAAATGGTGATGTCTTCTCTGGTAAACGTACAAAAAAACTACATGGAAAATCACCATTTTTCATGGGTAAATCCACTATTTCGACTGGGCCATTTTCAATAGCAAACTGTTAGTTTACCAGAGGGTATCTGATGATGAAGCGTCAATTCTTGGGGTAGCCCGTTTTCAGACAAAGCGATGTCCATTTGGGATTTATTACTACAATCCTGTAATTTCTAAGGTATGATTCTCATCACGATGGATGTACATAACGGTAACGTGATGGAAAAAATAGCCTCTCTGATCCAACTAGATTGAGGCTTGAACAATGATGTTTGGCATGATTCCAACATATTCCAACATATTCCAACGATTCTTGCCGACTCTACAAACAGGGGATGTTTCATAAAGTTTGCCCCATGTCGATCCTTTCTGACCAGGGCAATCCCGATGGCAAACTGTTTAGAGTGCTCCGGGTAGCCCTACATAAATCCTCCGGTTGATCATTATTTTATAAACATTACCAGCAATTGTTGGGGTATCCCTTGTTTTCAGACAGACCTACTGTCGGGTTGGGACCGAAATTACCCTCTGGTAAACTAACGTAGCTATGGAAAATCACAATTTTTAATGGGAAAACTCACTATAAATGGCCATTTTCAATAGCTATGTTAAATTACCAGAGGGTAATCCAGACATATCTCAAAACGTCTGGTCCTAGGGCAAGACGACTGGCACAGCTAAGTTGATGGGTGATGTCAATGCTTTATGATAGATATACCGGTAAACAAACAGTTTGCTATTGAAAATGGCCATTGAAATAGTTGATTTACCCATTAAGAATGTTGAGGCTATCTACAGATGTTGAGGTTTATAAGGCAACAAGCATTGCACTGGTTCAACCAAGCAATACTGTACCCTATTTTGGTTGGTATAACCCCATAACCCCCAGAAAAGAAAGCACATGTAATTCCAACAAAAATCCACCGTTCGCGGACAGTAGGATTGACTGGTACCTACAGATGGATCCCATCCACTTGATCCTTTTTTTTGGGGGTTTCCTAAATTAAATGTCGGTAGCCCTGAATCATCCATTTTAGATTGGGATTTGATGGGATTTGCCATGACTAACCCATGACTAGCCGGAAACCTCCATTTTGATGTGCACCATCACTGGGCATTAGTGGGTCCCAGGCTCCCCAAGTTCTCATTTTGGTTACCCAGGCACTGTGAGGATTTCAGCAATGAAAATAGCAGACAGGTACCTTGAAAAAGCCAGAACAGGGTGCCAGATCTCGTCGAACTAGTTGGAAACATGTCCCAGGTCATATACCTTCTGGTAAACTACTATAGCCATGGAAAATCACCATAGCTATAATGGGTAAATCAACTATTTCTATGGCTATTTTCAATAGCAAACTGTAACAAATTTCCAGAGGGTATATCCCAGTAAATCCCATGAAAGATTCCATGAAAAGTCACCATTACTAACCATTACTAACCATTACTAACCATTACTAACCATTACTAACCATTACTAACCATTACTAACCATTACTAACTAGTTAAATTACCAGAGGGTCACCACAGCTGTCAGATCGGTCCAGGTTTCTGATGGCTATCTGATCTTGTTCGAGTTGTGGGCCACTTGACAGCCGTGAGCGCTGTGCGCTATGGCGCTATGGCGAGCCTCAAGAGGGGCTACTATATATATATATATATAATCATTATTTATTATAATTACTATATTTTTCTATATTATATAATCATAGAATATTGAATATATATATATATATTACATACATATCACATATCACATAGATATACAATATTACATCTAGGAGTTCTCCAAATACCTGATAGTTGAGGATGTAACCTGGGGACAGGATCGAAGCTCCAAAACGCTGCGCTTCAGCGCCACAAGGGTCCCGCAGTCGACGATAGGTTGATAACATAATATATACATTCAACATATCATATGTGTATATTTATAACTAGCATATCTGTATATATGTGTATATTCAACTGGGTTATGGGGATCTATCTATCTATCTATATATATATATGTTAAATTATGATATGTATATATATATATATTAAAATTGGTAAATTTATGGTGACCTCACTGTTTTTTCCCTCGAATTATGATTGGAATGCGGGTAATCATCTCCATAGTCAAAAAAACACAGGTGAGTGATATATATATATATACACACATAATATTTACATTAAAATTTCTCCGGATGAGTCTTAGCCTTTTCCCAACTTGGGTTGGCTTGGCCCAATGTTGGCGCCATTCTTTTCTGGCTTGGCCCCCCGTTCCGTGACTCACCGTGACTCACCAGGCCATGCTCGGCAAGATTGGGATGGTCACCATCTTCATGCTCAAGAAGACTCCAGGTGTGCCGCAAAAAAGCGCTGGTCTTGAGCGTTTTTTTGGGCCTGTGTAACATCAGCATTTTTTTAAGACAGAGGACTATATATATATTATTATTATTATTATTATTTATTATTATTATTACTATTATTATTATTATAATATATATACATGATAGAATATGATTCATAAAATATAATAGTATTAGATCCAATGTATTAATAATTATATATATATATATATCTTCTACCGGTGGAATATGTTCAGATCCAGCTCCGTGCACCGCGGCACAGGGAGTGCCTTGGCACCTCTGGCGGTTTATCCGATCCTCATTGCGATCTACCTCACTCGCACCTACAAGAGGTAGGGATGGGGCTACGGCGTGCGTTGACCGCTTGACCGCTTGACCTTTAAAAGCCAAAACATATTGATTCATATTGATTCAACAAGGGATTAAGCCATGATATCCCATCTAACATTATCTAACCATATTGATATAAAAGAAAAAAATGGATGGGGGGATATATATATATACATCTTAAACAATTTCCAGATATTTCCAAATATTCCAGATGATATTTCCATTTATATTGATTTCCAGATATACATATGACATACAATGCTTGGAATATGCGGGCTCTAGTTTTTAACCAAGCAACATCTCCAGGTGGATTTTTGCGCATTCGCGGTTTTTGCTTCTGAATAGTGCCCCGAGAACGAACAAAGACTGGGGACTACACCAACCAGGGTGTTATGATGAGACAATGGAGTATACCATCTGGTTATGACTAACATAGCCATGGAAAATCCATTAAACATGGAGGTTGCTGGGAAAATCATCTATAAATGGACCATCTATACCATGGCTATGTAACAAATAACCAGA
Source organism: Cladocopium goreaui (assembly GCA_947184155.2). NCBI lineage: Eukaryota > Dinophyceae > Suessiales > Symbiodiniaceae > Cladocopium > Cladocopium goreaui. The sequence goes on from CAMXCT020000832.1 coordinate 53,665, forward strand.
GGGTAGCTATCTCTTTTTGAGACAAAAGTGGCTCAGCAAATTAATATGGTGATTTTTCACCCAGTGATTTAACTGGCCAGATAGAGATGTAACCAGCAAAAACCATAGCATTTTGAGCGACATGTTTGGTCTTTATAGGGACCCCAAAAACCAATAATTCGTGATGTTTTTTCCCATCAAAACGGCCATGATTTTGATCCAAAATTGATGGCCAAAATATTTTTTGGATGGAAAATTCCTATGTTTTACCATTTTCAACATGTCGAAATATTTTTGAACCTCTGTTGGGTCTTAAGCTTTGACCTTCCGTCCGCGGCATGGAACTCCACTGGAAATCATGTCAAATCAGTAGAGTATGACACTATACCATGGCATGTTGGTGTATGTACATATTAACTATATATAATATATAATATATAATATATAATATATAATATATATAATATATATAATATAATACACTGGTAGGACAAAAGTTGCGCTTGTTGAGCTTCCCACAGTGAACATGGTTGGTTTCTTCTTCTGCACACCCTTTCCCCGGTAGAATCCTAGCATGGAGCTTTGCCGTACCCCGGTCGCATTTCCACCCTCCAAAAGCGTTAAAATCTTATATATTTAAAAGAGGGTGATAATTGACCGTCCCACACCTGCCACACAAAACGGACTTGAAAATGTGATCCGTGGTTGACCGAAATGGGTGTTTTGTAAAGCTTTCAAGAAGCATAAACTTTGTTCCTCCTGAAGGGTACAAAAAGCTTATTTAGTGGGAATTGCCAAGTCATTTGCTGATTTTTGCACCTGCTTCAGCTAGGTCATTACTCCACATAGCATGTCTGTCTCCATCCTCTTTGTCTGCACTGCTACACATGTGCCGTGACGCAGGGTACAAAAAGCTTATTTAGTGGGATTTGCCAAGTCATTTGCTGATTTTTGCACCTGCTTCAGCTTGGCCATTACTCCACATAACATGTCTGTCTCCATCTTCTTTGTCTGCACTGCTACACATGTGCCGTGACGCAGGGTACAAAAAGCTTATTTAGTGGGATTTGCCAAGTCATTTGCTGATTTTTGCACCTGCTTCAGCTTGGTCATTACTCCACATAACATGTCTGTCTCCATCTTCTTTGTCTGCGCTGCTACACATGTGCCGTGACGCAGGGTACAAAAAGCTTATTTAGTGGGAATTGCCAAGTCATTTGCTGATTTTTGCACCTGCTTCAGCTTGGCCATTACTCCACATAACATGTCTGTCTCCATCCTCTTTGCCTGCACTGCTACACATGTGCCGTGACGCAGGGTACAAAAAGCTTATTTAGTGGGAATTGCCAAGTCATTTGCTGATTTTTGCACCTGCTTCAGCTTGGCCATTACTCCACATAACATGTCTGTCTCCATCCTCTTTGTCTGCACTGCTACACATGTGCCGTGACGCAGGGTACAAAAAGCTTATTTAGTGGGAATTGCCAAGTCATTTGCTGATTTTTGCACCTGCTTCAGCTTGGTCATTACTCCACATAACATGTTTGTCTCCATCCTCTTTGTCTGCACTGCTACACATGTGCCGTGACGCACTGGTAGGACAAAAGTTGCGCTTGTTGAGCTTCCCACAGTGAACATGGTTGGTTTCTTCTTCTGCATACCCTTTCCCCGGTAGAATCCTAGCATAGAGCTTTGCCGTACCCCGGTCGCATTTCCACCCTCCAAAAGCTTTAAAATCTTATATATTTAAAAGAGGGTGATAATTGACCGTCCCACACCTGCCACACTTGAAAATGTGATCCGCGGTTGACCGAAATGGATGTTTTGTAAAGCTTTTCAAGAAGCATAAACTTTGTTCCTCCTGAAGGGTACAAAAAGCTTATTGAGTGGGGATTGCCAAGTCATTTGCTGATTTTTGCACCTGCTTCAGCTTGGTCATTACTCCACATAACATGTCTGTCTCCATCCTCTTTGTCTGCACTGCTACACATGTGCCGTGACGCAGGGTACAAAAAGCTTATTTAGTGGGAATTGCCAAGTTATTTGCTGATTTTTGCACCTGCTTCAGCTTGGCCATTACTCAACATAACATGTCTGTCTCCATCCTCTTTGTCTGCACTGCTACACATGTGCCGTGACCCAGGGTACAAAAAGCTTATTTAGTGGGAATTGCCAAGTCATTTGCTGATTTTTGCACCTGCTTCAGCTAGGTCATTACTCCACGTAACATGTCTGTCTCCATCTTCTTTGTCTGCACTGCTACAATGTGCCGTGACGCAGGGTACAAAAAGCTTATTAGTGGGAATTGCCAAGTCATTTGCTGATTTTTGCACCTGCTTCAGCTTGGTCTTTACTCAAAACATGTTGTCCTCCATCTATTTTTTGCACCTGCTTCAGCTGGCCATTACTCCACATAACATGTCTGTCTCCATCCTCTTTGTCTGCACACACATGTGCTGTGACGCAGGGTACAAAAAGCTTTTATGAATTGCCAAGTCATTTGCTGATTTTTGCACCTGCTTCAGCTTGGCCATTACTCCACATAGCATGTCTGTCTCCATCCTCTTTGTCTGCACTGCTACACATGTGCCGTGACCCAGGGTACAAAAAGCTTATTTAGTGGGAATTGCCAAGTTATTTGCTGATTTTTGCACCTGCTTCAGCTTGGCCATTACTCCACGTAACATGTCTGTCTCCATCTTCTTTGTCTGCACTGCTACACATGTGCCGTGACCCAGGGTACAAAAAGCTTATTTAGTGGGATTTGCCAAGTCATTTGCTGATTTTTGCACCTGCTTCAGCTAGGTCATTACTCCACGTAACATGTCTGTCTCCATCTTCTTTGTCTGCACTGGTACACATGTGCCGTGACGCAGGGTACAAAAAGCTTATTTAGTGGGAATTGCCAAGTCATTTGCTGATTTTTGCACCTGCTTCAGCTTGGTCATTACTCCACATAACATGTCTGTCTCCATCTTCTTTGTCTGCACTGCTACACATGTGCCGTGACGGAGGGTACAAAAAGCTTATTTAGTGGGAATTGCCAAGTCATTTGCTGATTTTTGCACCTGCTTCAGCTTGGCCATTACTCCACATAGCATGTCTGTCTCCATCCTGTTTGTCTGCACTGCTACACATGTGCCGTGACGCAGGGTACAAAAAGCTTATTTAGTGGGAATTGCCAAGTTATTTGCTGATTTTTGCACCTGCTTCAGCTTGGTCATTACTCCACATAACATGTCTGTCTCCATCCTCTTTGTCTGCACTGCTACACATGTGCCGTGACGCACTGGTAGGACAAAAGTTGCGCTTGTTGAGCTTCCCACAGTGAACATGGTTGGTTTCTTCTTCTGCACACCCTTTCCCCGGTAGAATCCTAGCATGGAGCTTTGCCGTACCCCGGTCGCATTTCCACCCTCCAAAAGCGTTAAAATCTTATATATTTAAAAGAGGGTGATAATTGACCGTCCCACACCTGCCACACAAAACGGACTTGAAAATGTGATCCGTGGTTGACCGAAATGGGTGTTTTGTAAAGCTTTCAAGAAGCATAAACTTTGTTCCTCCTGAAGGGTACAAAAAGCTTATTTAGTGGGAATTGCCAAGTCATTGCTGATTTTTGCACCTGCTTCAGCTTGGCCATTACTCCACATAGCATGTCTGTCTCCATCCTCTTTGTCTGCACTGCTACACATGTGCCGTGACGCAGGGTACAAAAAGCTTATTTAGTGGGAATTGCCAAGTCATTTGCTGATTTTTGCACCTGCTTCAGCTTGGCCATTACTCCACATAACATGTCTGTCTCCATCCTCTTTATCTGCACTGCTACACATGTGCCGTGACGCAGGGTACAAAAAGCTTATTTAGTGGGAATTGCCAAGTCATTTGCTGATTTTTGCACCTGCTTCAGCTAGGTCATTACTCCACGTAACATGTCTGTCTCCATCCTCTTTGTCTGCACTGCTACACATGTGCCGTGACGCAGGGTACAAAAGCTATTTAGTGGGAATTGCCAAGTCATTTGCTGATTTTGAACCTGCTCGCGTGGTCATACTCAACATAAACATGTCGTCTCAATCCTCTTTGTACTGCACTCTACACAGGTGCCGTGTCGACGCAGGGTACAAAAAGCTTATTTAGTGGGAATTGCCAAGTCATTTGCTGATTTTTGCACCTGCTTCAGCTTGGTCATTACTCCACATAACATGTCTGTCTCCATCCTCTTTGTCTGCACTGCTACACATGTGCTGTGACGCAGGGTACAAAAAGCTTATTTAGTGGGAATTGCCAAGTCATTTTCTGATTTTTGCACCTGCTTCAGCTTGGTCATTACTCCACATAACATGTCTGTCTCCATCCTCTTTGTCTGCACTGCTACACATGTGCTGTGACGCACTGGTAGGACAAAAGTTGCGCTTGTTGAGCTTCCCACAGTGAACATGGTTGGTTTCTTCTTCTGCATACCCTTTCCCCGGTAGAATCCTAGCATAGAGCTTTGCCGTACCCCGGTCGCATTTCCACCCTCCAAAAGCTTTAAAATCTTATGTATTTAAAAGAAGGTGATAATTGACCGTCCCACACCTGCCACACAAAACGGACTTGAACATGTGATCCGCGGTTGACTGAAATGGGTGTTTTGTAAAGCTTTCAAGAAGCATAAACTTTGTTCCTCCTGAAGGGTACAAAAAGCTTATTAGGGGGACTTGCCAAGTCATTTTGCTGATTTTTTGCACCTGCTGCAGCTTGGTCATTACTCCAGCATAACGGTCGGTCTCCATCCTCGTTGTTCTGCACTGCTACACATTGTGCCGTGGACGCAGGGTTACAAAAAAGCTTTATTTAGTGGGAATTGCAAGTCATTTGATGATTTGTGACAACCTGCTTCAGCTTGGCCATTAACTCCACCTAGCATGTCGGTCTCCATTCCTCTTGTTTGTATCTTCTGCTTTAGCACTGCTACACATTGTGCCCGTGACGCAGGGTGACCCCAAAAGCTTATTTAGTGGGAATTGCCAAGTCATTTGCTGATTTTTGCACCTGCTTCAGCTAGGTCATTACTCCACGTAACATGTCTGTCTCCATCTTCTTTGTCTGCACTGCTACACATGTGCCGTGACGCACTGGTAGGACAAAAGTTGCGCTTGTTGAGCTTCCCACAGTGAACATGGTTGGTTTCTTCTTCTGCACACCCTTTCCCCGGTAGAATCCTAGCATGGAGCTTTGCCGTCCCCCGGTCGCATTTCCACCCTCCAAAAGCGTTAAAATCTTATATATTTAAAAGAGGGTGATAATTGACCGTCCCACACCTGCCACACAAAACGGACTTGAAAATGTGATCCGTGGTTGACCGAAATGGGTGTTTTGTAAAGCTTTCAAGAAGCATAAACTTTGTTCCTCCTAAAGGGTACAAAAAGCTTATTTAGTGGGAATTGCCAAGTCATTTGCTGATTTTTGCACCTGCTTCAGCTTGGCCATTACTCCACATAGCATGTCTGTCTCCATCCTCTTTGTCTGCACTGCTACACATGTGCCGTGACCCAGGGTACAAAAAGCTTATTTAGTGGGAATTGCCAAGTTATTTGCTGATTTTTGCACCTGCTTCAGCTTGGCCATTACTCCACGTAACATGTCTGTCTCCATCTTCTTTGTCTGCACTGCTACACATGTGCCGTGACCCAGGCTACAAAAAGCTTATTTAGTGGGATTTGCCAAGTCATTTGCTGTTTTTGCACCTGCTTCAGCTAGGTCATTACTCCACGTAACATGTCTGTCTCCATCTTCTTTGTCTGCACTGCTACACATGTGCCGTGACGCAGGGTACAAAAAGCTTATTTAGTGGGAATTGCCAAGTCATTTGCTGATTTTTGCACCTGCTTCAGCTTGGCCATTACTCCACATAGCATGTCTGTCTCCATCCTCTTTGTCTGCACTGCTACACATGTGCCGTGACGCAGGGTACAAAAAGCTTATTTAGTGGGAATTGCCAAGTTATTTGCTGATTTTTGCACCTGCTTCAGCTTGGCCATTACTCCACCTAACATGTCTGTCTCCATCCTCTTTGTCTTCACTGCTACACATGTGCCGTGACGCAGGGTACAAAAAGCTTATTTAGTGGGAATTGCCAAGTCATTTGCTGATTTTTGCACCTGCTTCAGCTTGGTCATTACTCCAAATAACATGTCTGTCTCCATCTTCTTTGTCTGCACTGCTACACATGTGCCGTGACGCACTGGTAGGACAAAAGTTGCGCTTGTTGAGCTTCCCACAGTGAACATGGTTGGTTTCTTCTTCTGCACACCCTTTCCCCGGTAGAATCCTAGCATGGAGCTTTGCCGTACCCCGGTCGCATTTCCACCCTCCAAAAGCGTTAAAATCTTATATATTTAAAAGAGGGTGATAATTGACCGTCCCACACCTGCCACACAAAACGGACTTGAAAATGTGATCCGTGGTTGACCGAAATGGGTGTTTTGTAAAGCTTTCAAGAAGCATAAACTTTGTTCCTCCTGAAGTATATATATATCAAATGTACATATATGTGCATATGTGTACGTATATATATATACATACATATTCATGTAAATACATGTGTATGTGTGTGTATATGTAGGGTATACATATGTACGCAAGTTGAGGATGTGTCAAGAACCACCTGTACCGCTACGTCACCTTTTAGAAGTTAACAAATCCTTGGCACTTCGTCAGCCGCGTTGAGCCCAAAGCCTCCAGCCATGGCCCGATGCTATCGGCAAAAATTTTCACAAATGCTCGGTCGGTCTCTCCTGGAAAATGCACGCGATATTATGGGGATGCAACTATCAAAAATATACTATTGATAATTGATCCTGTCAAAAACTTTCAACAAGTTTCCCCCAAAAAAAATCGGCCCCATTGCAGACAACACCATAAAACCACGATGAAATTCATGGTGTTTCTGCTGATGTCTTTGGGGGATGAACATGAAGAATTTTTGACAAACCTGGTGATGGGTCGTTCTGGGTCGATAAATTTTAACACCTTGGATGATTCATAGATATTCATAGATATTCATAGATATTCATATGTCACCAGGTGAAATTGGTTTTTGCCATCAGAACCAGAGTTCCTGTAAAAATATCCCTGGTATGATAGAAATCTGGGACAGTTCTGCTAATTTTTCTAAACATGGCGTCTATCCGTAGATTCTCTCGCCATGGCTCGAAAATTCTCAAATCTCCGATGCCAACAACTGGGAGAAACACCAGTGGTGCCGTCCAGCACCCAGTGGCAATTTGTTGACCGATGACCTATCCCTGATCCTAATCAAAGAGACCATGTTTGGATCTTCGTACCGGAAAGTTGGCGTCCAAAAATCAGCAACTGGGTGATCCTTGGTTGCCTAGCTAAATGATTGGCAACTGGCTCAAAACGTTCCTGACTTGCGTGGGAGATTTCTGTGGACATGCCCCACTTACAACTGGACGTGCGGGCCATGATGTTTCATATGTTGGTCAATTCTGGTCCAAAGTGGTGGATTGACCTTCAATTTAGAAGATCTATGGCCATTCTATAACCATGAAAAGGCCATTCTTACATATTCCATGTATAAATCCTGGTTAAGTTTCCAACTGTTAAATTGATTTTACTATCACCATTGCTTATACTCAAGTGAATAGGAAACATGATTCCCCGCGATGAGATGGGCCACCAGCAATACTTCGGTGATGTTCCCACCGAACTAGACCTCCATTTAGTGCGTCGATTTTCCATGTTTGATGACACCAGAGGGTCATCAAATCAACATGTTAATCCCATTAGATATCCATGATTCCCATGACATTCCCAGTCGATTCCCAATATATTCCCATTAAATCCCACATTTAGCTGATCTTCCCATTGAACACCCATTTGTTAGATGATCTTCCCATGACCTTCCCATGATTTCCCCATGTTCAAACCCAGCCCTTTCCAGGAGAGAAATAACCCACAAGGCTAAGTTCGTTGTTCCGTCCCCAGGCTGGAGCTGGTGCCAACATGCACCGGGTGAAAGTACAAATCTATCTATCTATCTATCCATCCATCCATCTATCCATCCTATCTTATCTTATCTTATCGTATCTTATCCTATCTTATCCTATCTATCTATCAATCTATCCATCCATCCATCCATCTATCTATCCATCCTATCTTATCTTAGCTTTTCTTATCGTATCTTATCCTATCTTATCGTATCTTATCCTATCTATCTATCCATCCAGTCATCTTTCTATCCACCCTATCTTATTTTAGCTGATCTTATCGTATCTTATCCTATTTATCTATCTATCCAATCCTATCGTATCTTATCGTATCTTATCGTATCTTATCCTATTTTATCCTATCTATCTATCAATCTAGCCATTCATCCATCCATCCTATCTTGTCTTCGCTTATCTTATCGTATCTTATCCTGACTTATCCTATCTATTTATCTATCCATCCATCCATCTATCTATCCATCCTATCTGTTCTTATCTTAGCTTATTTATCGTATCTTATCCTAGCTATCTATCCATCTATCTATCCATCCTATCTTATCTTAGCTTTTCTTATCGTATCTTATCCTATCTTATCCTATCTATATATCTATCTATCCATCCATCCATCTATCGACCCATCTTGTCTTATCTTATCTTAGCTCATCTAATCGTATCTCATCCTGTATTTTCCGATCTATCTATCTATCTATCCATCCATCTATCCATCCTATCTTATCTTAGCTTATCTTATCGTATCTTTTCCTATCTTTTCCTATCTATCTACAAATCTATTCATCCATCCATCTATCTACCCTTCCTATCTTATTTTATCCTATCTTACCTGATCTCAGCCTGTATATATACATGTATATATATATACGTATACGTATATATGTGTATATATATATGTAAATATATATATATATATGCATATATATATATATATGTATATATATATATGTATATATATGAGGAAAAGTCAAGACCTAGTGTTACCATATTTGGAGGAATAATCACCCATAAACAATCTATTTTAGGGTACCTAGGGCACCAGGGCTTTCATTCATAGATAGATAGATAGATAGATAGATGGATGGATGGATAGATGGATAGATGGATAGATGGATAGATGGATAGATGGATAGATGGATAGATAGATAGATAGATAGATAGATAGAGAGATAGATCGATAGATCGATAGATCGATAGATAGATAGATAGATAGGTGGGTAGATTTCAATACTAAGCCATGGTCTAATGACTTAGATGATTGGGGGTACCCCTATTTTTGGAAGCCCCCAGATGGTTAGGGGTCCAAACCATGATACCGGATGGTTCCCAAAAATAACTGATTAATGGATGGTTAGTCCCCCAAATATAGCAATGACAGGTTTTTATCCCATGCCCCTACAATGTCAAACCGGACGAATAAACCGTGGTTTATTGATTAGGGTAGTACTCCCCAAATCGTGATATATAATCTGATACATGGATGGTTTCCCTCCAATTAAACAGCCTTAGGGAATTAAAAATCCAGGGTTGACATGATCAATGTATATCATATAAAGTTTATATAATAACTACAAGTTGTAATGTGCTAAACCCTAGGCCAGAAACCATCCCCAAATTTGAGGTGGTTGAAATTGGCTATACCCCTATTCTCGCCTATTCTTATTAGTTTGTTGTTAGTTTTACCATGGTTTACCTCATAATTTGGATGTTTGAGGTAATTGCATGGATTGGAAATCTCCATATATATATATACATATATATAGGATATGAAGTCTACCCAGTCTGGCACATCAGTCCTGCCTGGTGACCTTCACCTCATGGTGACTCCATTGGCAACTCGTGGCACAACGGAAGAATGTGACAACTGTCACTACAAAAAACCACGGGCGAGGCCGCATTTCACGAGGTGTCGGAGAAAGACGGGGGTCGTTGGACTGTCTGGACTGCTGCGGTAGAATCTGACGCGGATAAAGGCACCAAGGAAAAAGATCATTTACAGGGCGCATCAAAAAGATAAGGTCAACCTCAAATGAGGTTCACACAGAATGTGGAGATAACCAAAAACATTAAAGGGACGCTATGTGATTACCCAACCAAATAGTTCATTGACCGTCAAACATGCGGTTTTGGGGGATTGACCAACAAAAAATGTGGATGTTATAACCAACCGGACTGTTGATTCAGGGGCTAAGCCGATTAATCATTAATTCCTTCCGCCTACTGTGAAATGGCCCGTCAAACACCCTGTCTTCATGGTTGAAATCATAGTTGATTTGCCATTGCTATTCTCTCCAGATCACGCTACTGGAAGAGGCAAGAGCGGTTCCTGCGACTTGGCAATACAAGGGGTTTAGTCTGTTTTGCTAATTTTGGGGTCCCTTTATTGGAGGTGATCTGTTTGTCAATGAAGATCACAAGTGATTTCCGAACATTTCAAAATCGAGACTGGCTCATCATTGAAATTATTTTGCTTCGGGTGATCCCCACCTTGGGATTTCAAGGCATATATTCTGAAATATATTCCGACATTTTACCTAACATTCTATCTCACATCTGTTCTGACATTCTGTCTGGCATCTATTCTGACATTCTATCTGCCATTCTTTCTGGCAGTCTGTCGGGCATCTATTCTGGCATTCTATCTGACATCTATTCTGACATTCTATCGGGCATCTATTCTGGCATTCTATCTGGCATCTATTCTGGCATTCCATCTGACATCTATTCTGGCATTCTATCTGACATCTATTCTGGACATCTATTCTTGCATTCTATCTGGCATATATTCTGACATTCTGTCTGACATTTCTTTCTGACATTCTATCTGCCATTCTTTCTGGCATTCTATCTGGCATCTATTCTGGCATTCTATCTGGCATCTATTCTGGCATTCTATCTGGCATCTACTCTGGCATTCTCTTCTAGCATTCTCTGTGTCCGGGGCCAGGCGCAGTCCACAGCGACCGGAATTCGCGCAGGCACAGCCACAGTGCCCGGAGCTTAGACACATGCATTTTCAACTCCCATGCAAACATCCGAGCGCCTTCACGAAACTCCAGCCAGCCTGCGCCATCACCTGCGAGAACATGCAACTATCTATCTCAAGACTATCTACCTATCGATCTATCTATCTAGTCTAGTCTAGTCTAGTCTAATCTAAACTACTCTGATCTAATCTAACCCAACCTAATCTATTTAGTCTATCTAATCTATCTAATCTATCTACTCTATCTGATCTAGTCTATCGGCGGGGATCACTTTGATCCTGAGCTTGCTGTTCGGGTCCGGCGGGGAACATTGCGATCTAGCGCTTGCAGTTGAGGTCCGGTGGGGATCACTTTGATCCTGAGCTTGCTGTTTGGGTCCGGCGGGGAACACTGCGATCTAGCGCTTGCAGTTAAGGTCCGGTGGGGATCCCTTTGATCCTGAGCTTGCTGTTCGGGTCCCGCGGGGAACACTGCGATCTAGCGCTTGCAGTTAGGTCCGGCGGGGATCACTCTGATCCTGAGCTTGCTGCTCGGGTCCGGCGGGGAACACTGCGATCTAAGCGCTTGCAGTTGAGGTCCGGCGGGATTCTGATCCTGAGCTTGCTGTTCGGGTCCGGCGGGGAACACTGCGATCTAGCGCTTGCAGTTGAGGTCCGGCGGGGATCACTCTGATCCTGAGCTTGCTGTTCGGGTCCGGCGGGGAACACTGCGATCTAGCGCTTGCAGTTGAGGTCCGGCGGAGGAGAAGGAGAAGAAGGAGGAGGCGGGACAGCTGACATAAAATCTAACAACCCTCACCTGGCAGGTGGGGAAAGAGGTGCCTGGATAGATTTTAATTCACGCACTGACATGTTTGACTATTTGGGGATAGCTACCCCAATTCAATTCCCGTCATGTACCGTGACGTCGCAACGAGTTCGGTCGTTATAATCTACCCAGAAAAGGATGTTTGCCTATTTCCGAATCGGTTGACCCACCATATTGGAAGCTTCCTAAAGATCCCAAAGTGGTTTTTACTCCCCAAATCATCCAAAATGAAACAAATTTTGCATTGAAACAACCGTGGTGTTGGGTCCCCACTTTAGGGAAACCACATGCATACGTAGGTAATTATGGTCATCCCACCATCATGACGGGGATGGCCATCCCCATTCAGGTAATCCCTTCCCCCATAGCATGGATACCCCCTCAAATGAACCCTTAGTGGAATGCCTTGGATCTATTCATGATTTGGGGGGTATGGGGATTATATTTGATATGACCTGGGGGTGCAGTTTCAGTTACAAGTCGATATACAACATTATACAACCAGAGTTATAGCGTTAATATCAGGTAATATCCCATGGGGGGTCAAAATCCCATGGTTCTACCCATTTAGTTCACCTGGGGGATGGGATTATAGGGAATCTCTCTTAGGATTTCCTGGAAGATTGTTCCTTTCACTCATCCCCGACACGTCGGGAAGGCCCTGGCCGCGCTTCTAGCCCTCCAGGCCCGCGCTGCGCTGCTGCGCTTTTCGCGCTTCCGGTTGGTGGTGAAATTGAAGCCTGGCAACCTGACATGACCAAGAATTGGTTTGCCTGAAAATCGGGCGCCCAAAAATATTGATTGTCCCCAAAAAAAATTAACATAGGCGTCAGACACACAGGCGTCAGACACATGTCCCAGCCCAGGTTCAGTCCCGAGAGGCACTGCTGTTGGGATTTTTCATGGTTCACTGGCCCATTTTGGATCATTCTGGGGCGATTACCTGGTTTGAGATTTTCATGGTGGGGATGCAGGATGGTGCCCCCCAGTTATAAGTTGGTTTATAAATCCCATTAACTATAGTCATATCTGCCATAAACCATAGTTATGGGAGTTATAAACCAACTTAGCTAACGAACTGGGGCACCACCTTGTGGATTGCTTCTCATTTTCCAAAGATTCAACAAAAACCGAAGCAAAGGTCGAGCTGGAGTTTCCACGTCTTCACCAACTTTTTTTGCTTCGTAAATATGTTTGCGCCAGCAGGTCCAGGTGATACCATCTGGTTGTGACTAACATAGCCATGGAAAATCCCAACCAGAAATGGAGGTTTCTAGCTGGGAAAATCATCTATTTCTATGGGCCATCTATACCATGGCTATGTTTAACGATGGTAATCTCAACTCGGAGTCCTGGAAGTCTTTGGGCCAACGTTTTGGGTTTGGCCTCAAATCCCATCCTGATGTATGAAATGTTCGAATCCCATCACCCTGATATGGTGCCACCCCTGGCTGCATCCCAAAAAATATGTAGAAAGTCTCATCCACCATGGTTTCGTGGCCAGGTGTCTTATCGAAGGATTACGACTCAATGAAGCCATGGGGATTATTTTTTTGACCAATCTGTTGGGGCAAATTCACTAAGCTTTAAATCAATGGATTGGTTTAAGGGAAAATCTACAGGAAACCATGGTTTTTACCATCAAATATAGGGGTTTCCTGGAAGTTTCCTGTAAATTTTCCCATCATCCAATTCTATGATTAAAATTCTTGGACCATCTGATGGGATGATTAGTGAATTCCAGCGAGGTCATATATTATAACAATTTTGACAATTGATATCCCAATATCCTCGGAATTTGGGATCCCAAAATTCTAACCATGATGAACCAGGCTTCGGGAGAACAGGCTGAGGTCGTTATGAATTACCCAGATGAATGCAATTACTTCGTGATGGACATTGAACGATCTGAGAAAGATCGCCACTTCAATTTTTTTCCTAGCGGCTAAAGCCGGCCATCAACCGAAAGTGCAAAAAAATCGAACAACCTGTTTCGATTCTGTACTACTGTACACGTGTACAATTGTATGCAGCACGGATCACAGCCCAAACACAAAAGCAGTGGTACCCGAAGCTGGTGATGGTTTTCACTTGAGCAGTCTCAGAGTCATCAGCCAGGATGGAAGTCTGAAAATTGGCTCCCTGATCTACCGCATTGTCACGTGGATAGTTCCATTGGCATTTTTTGAGGAGTATGTTAAACTGGTTGGTGGTTGAGCCTACCCATCTGAAAAATATGAGTGAAAGTCAGTTGGGATGATGACATTCCCAACATTCCCAACTGAATGGAAAGTCATAAAATTCATGTTCCAAACCACAAACCAATAACATAGCTATGGAAAATGGTCCATTTATAGATGGTTTACCTATTGAAAATGGTGATTTTCTATAGCTATGTTAAATTACCAGAGGGTAATCATCAACCAGTAAAAATAAACACATGGCAAAAGTCCAGATCCATTGCTTTAACAATGCGCGAGTTTCCCCTTGGTTGGCTTTCTGGCCAGTGCAAATCCCCAATGGATGCCAGTGACGTCGTGGTCTGGTCGGTCGTAGTTGACACGAGATGTTCTTGACGCTTCATGATTAGGTTTAAATGTGGTAAACCCAATAGACCATCCCTGAATATCACTATCAATAAGTGAATGACTAAATCATAGTTAAAAATAAGCCATAATAAACCATATAAATCATACTTAGTGTGATAACCCAATAAACCCAATGAAAAAAAAACATAAATCATCCAAAGTTGCTACTTTGAAGTTTAACATGGAACCACAAACTGCAATTTCCAGGAACCATCTTTCGGACTCCAAGTTTCACAGTGTTTCGCGTTGCTTCCAATAGTTGGCTAAATCCACCCCCATGATTTCTGGTTAAATCCCCCATATCCTAAGCATGGGGAAGGGACCCGTGACCATTGTGATTGCTGTAAATCCTACAGTAATTGTTGCCTGGTTTGATTTTTGGCTGGTTTTTGATCCCATTCACTTGGTTTTACCGAAATTTCCGTATATTACAGTATTAGGAAAACCACATTTTGAGACATACAATAAATATCATATTGCTGGTTACGTATCTCATCTATATCATAATTGGGTATAATTGATATCCTCATAAAATGCAGTATCTCAAATGGTGCGTTTTATACAGACATAATGTGTTTTTGTACTATCTGCCCTATCGGTAGGGAATTATGTCAAGATACTTGGGAATGAGATGGAAGATCAGTTCTCGATATTCTTTACCTGGGTTCCCACACGACCTGGCCATTTCTATGAATTTCAAGTTTCCGTGTTTCCAGCGAGTTAGAGATGATACTTAAATATATATATATATATTTACTATGCTCACATGACATACATGCTATAGTTGTATGGGGTAAACAAATCTCCACTTATTCCCATGTCATCTGACCCTTGCCTTACATATATATATAATTCATATTCCCAAACACATGAACCTAGACATCCCCCAGGTTTTCCATCATGCTCCATTCAGCTTCCGTGGTCGTCACACCGTCAGTGAACGATTCGCTGACAGCAAAGTCGCTGCAGAGATCGAGGTGCACCTGAGCTCACCCGACGTTTTCGAGTGTAAAACCCCTATAATCCCTACAAGGTGGTGCCCAGTTCGTTAGCTAAGTTGGTTTATAAGTCCAATAACTAGGGTTTATGGGGGTTATATCTATAGTTAATGGGGATTATAAACCAACTTATAACTGGGGGGTACCACCTTGTAGCTATTGAAAATTGCCATTTATAGTTGATTTACCCATTTGAAATGGTCATTTTCCATAGTTATGTTGGTTTACCAGACGGTATCTAGTGTGGTTAAATCGTCCATCTCCATTGTTCATTGGTTGAATCTCCAGTTTTGATGGTTACTTGGATGTGCATCTCACTTAGGTCCCACATATAACTGGAGGTATAAGCCATTTACTAAGTGGGATGCACCCCTAAGCTGGAACACCAGTTTTGGAGGACAGCAGATTCACTGCAGAAGGTTCACAACGACGTCTCTAGGTCAGCTGACCCAGAGCCATCTTGTTGTTAGACCTTCAACTACGACGAAGCCACAAAGTACTGTAAGGGAGAGACGGGCACAGGGCATAGTTTCCAGCTGTTTCCAGCACCTGATTGTACTTGGTTGGTGGTCTCAACCCAGGCCAAAAATACGCTCGCTGTTTCTATGTCGTTGAGTTTTCACACTACTTTGGTGCATCCAAACTGCTGACCTATGATTTGTAAACTACCCCTACTTAGAGCTCCCACCCGCCCCAAACTAAATAAGAAAATACCGAGAAGTGGGTGCAAGTTACCACGTGGAATGGGCGCAAACAACCACAGTCCAGACAGCCGGCCCAGGCGATGAAAGGCGAGGTTTTTTGCTCCAAAGAAGCTCAAAACATCACGTTTCAGATCCATGTTGGGAATTCTTTCATCCCGTGGTCAAAAATTGCTTTAAAAACATGTTTGAAACCACCAACCAGTCACCTGTTGAGCAGCATAGTGGCACCGCTCTATCTCCAGGTAGGGACAATCCAAACATGCAAATCTACTTGGTGTGGTTTCAAGCCTCCTGAAGGATATGTTTCGGATTGGGAATCATCTTCCCATTTCTATGGTTGTTTTTTTTCTAATAGCAACAACAACAATGACAAGAATAGTAGTCATAGTAAATAGTTCAAACCATCCATCAAAAGTAAAAATCTTATGCTGGTAGGGCGAGCTACCTTGCTAACCATCATCTATTATCATCTATTCCCCAAGAGAAGGTGAAACGGTCCTGATCTTCTTCCATGAATCTGGGTAAACCACATAATATTTCACTAACCTGAATTGTTCAACCATGGCTGGGGATGATTCCCCTAAAATAAACCATGATTTTTTCAGGCTTCGGTCGTGATGAAATTTACCCAGATTAGTGTAGTCATCAATACTTTTGGTTTATAAATGGCTGAATTCTCTGGTTTATGGTAGATATAACTATAGATAACTATGGTTAATGGGGTTTATAAACCAACAAACATCCAACTTATAACTGGGGGGAAAAAAATTGCTGTATTTCACTGGATTTGGGACATCGGCTTAAAAAATTGAAAAAAGAGTCGTAGCCCTCAGATTCTTCCATCAGCTGTTCACAAGGTCACCCCATCGAATCACCTTATGAAAGACAAGAAAACCAAGTGGTTTTAAAAATGGAAATGTGAAAAAAAACAGGTTATTTCACCTGGTTTTGTTGTGAAAAAAATGGATGGTGAAAGCTGTAACCACTGTAACCAGTAACAAAAGACCAAGTTTTTTCGGCCCAGGAGCCCAGTGTCCTCCATGTTTTTCCGCTTTCGTAGCACGTCCTTCAACACCACGTCCTCGGTACCAAGGCCAGGTACCCAAAGGTGGAACATCCGTGGCCGAAAATCGTAGATGTTGCGAAAATCATGGGACTTTTCTGGTGGACCAGGCCACACTTGATGGAGGCTAATTCGATGATCCTTGACGTTTAGAAAAAGGCTTGGCCAGCCCACGGTCATTCTCTATGGGAACATGGCCAAACATCGGCCCCCAAGGGAAATTGGTCAACGATTCTCCGGATGGTAACAGAATGGCAACCGCTGGCAAGGAACTTCTTGTATCGTTTGCGGCGTCCTACAGGATGGTGCCCCCCAGTTATAAGTAGGTTTATAAATCCCATTGACTATAGTTATATCTGCCATAAACCATAGTGAAATGGGAGTTATTTGCACCAACTTAGCTAACGAACTGGGGCACCACCTTGTAAAGTCCTATTGATGGGATGACCCGGCGATACTGTGCAAATGTACCACTCACTTTGCTTACGTTCGAAACTTCGGAAAGTACACAGGAAACAGATGGAAATCTTGATGCATCAAGATCAATTCCCCACTTGGAGCATCAGCCCACAAGAAAAAAACGCAACTCGCAACTGGGATGAGTTATATAATTTTTCATTTTATTTCTAAATGGAATGACTAATCCATGATAATCCATGACTAATCCATGATAATCCAATCTCAAAAGTGGGAGTGTCTGAGAAGTCGTGGTTCTTTCAATACTAGTCGTCATGGTCATCCATGACGACTAGATGGAATCATCATGGATTAGTCATGGATAATCCACGACTCTATTGGTGTCGAATCCAATATCTATAATATTTATGGTGGATAAATGCTTGGATAATATGGATAGTATATGGATAGTATATGGATAAATGGATAATCCAACATATACCAACCATAAAAACTATCCATCTACCGACTGGCAATCTAAGATAGCTATTGAAAATTGCCATTGAGTGCGTTGATTTACCCTAGAAAAAATGGTGATAGTTTTTTCTGGTTGGTGGGATACCTACCCCTCTGAAAAATATGAAAGTCAGATTGGATCATCATCCCAACTGAATGGAAAAATAAAAAATGTTCCAAACCACCAACCAGTATATATACAACTACTATACATGAACATGTTAGTCAATGGGAAGGAACAAATGTTTCAAACCACCAACCAGTTGTTTGTATGTATACCAGAGGGTAACCATCATTGGTGCGGCCAGGCACAGGGCTGACATGCACCTGCTCCAGGTACCTGGCCGCGCCATCCAGCCATGGGCGGTTTTAGGCGAAAACGGTTAGGGCGGTTTGGTGAACTGGAAAATCACCCATTTTTTGATCGGAAAATCACCATTTGTCATAGGAAAATCAAATCAACCATGTGTCATGGGGAAATATAGGTAAATCAACCATAAATGAACCATGTTCCACAGCTATGTTGGTTTACTGGAGCGCAAACCCTATAATCGACAATCCCCAAGTCCACATACCGAGCAAAAAAATAAAGTGTTAGCTGGTTAGTAGATATTCCTGTTGAAATCGTAAACTGCCCATTCAAGATTGACCTAGTAAATACAGTATGAGGTATAGCTGCATAGCTGGTATGGTCATCCGATGCCATGGGAATCCAAACAGAATGATGATATAAAATTACATTAATCATGACCATCCACCAATGTGGGCAGTTTACCCATACTGACCATGGCACATGCGGTTGCATAGCCTAAACCCAGCCAAGTTTATATGGCCATCCTTAGATACCCTATCATCCACGTGTTTTTGTAGCTGCTAACTACAGTTTTCGCAATGGCAGCTACCCAGTCGGTTGAAGCGGTGAAACAGGATTCGAGCGGTTGAAACATCGGAAACCACCATAAATTCATTGGATTGAACATCTACAGATTCTACAGGAAAAAACGGAAAACCACAGCTATCATTGCAGGGCTCGCCTGGGAAGGGAGTTGGTTAGATAAAGATAGAACAGTACAATCCTAGGAATGGCAATTAATTGACGTGTTGTTATCTTTTTGGGAGGTGCGAAAAAACCCCGTCCGATTTTCAGGCGGGATCCTAAATTCCCAAATCCCTAGGGCCTTCCTTTGGCGGTCTTGTATGATCTTGTATGGTTTGTTGCTGAAGTCTGTTGAAATAACCTTACTCAATGTGGATACCCTGACGATTAAATGCGATCAACACATTCTTCCCACTGCATATTTCGATGAAAAACATGAGAAGCAATTGAAACCAGCAACAGAGCAAGTTAAGAAAAGGCCCAGTAGTAGCAGTTTGCCCCGCACTGATCCTCAATGCCTCCCCTGCACCCAATCATTACAGTAATCCATTATAGAATTCACCGGACCTTGCATCTGCGACACGGGAACGACGGGGACGTGCCTGTTGATTTTGCGCACATGCCGTTCGTGGTCTCGACGATTGGGTGGAAGACTAACTCCTCGCACTTTGACAAAGTGTTTCGCCCTAGGTTGAGTCAATGGATTAGCCTCTGGTAATTTAATGTAGCTATTGAAAATGGTCCGTTTATAGTGGATTTGCCCATTGAAATTGTGATTTTCCATAGTTTTTTGTATGTGTACCAGAAGGTAGCCTCCGCTAAACAAACCTGGCAATTGGAAATCCAGCATTTATGGATGATTTTGACAGCTGGAAACCTCCAGGTGTAGGTTGGATTTTCAGGATCTTCGTGCGGGTTGACTTTGTTTAAACAAATCCTACAGAAACCACTTCTCATATTATCAAGTGTGAGTTTCATATAGATATTATTTAACTTCTCCAAAAGCAGACTGTGACTGATTGGAGCTTGCCCAAATCTGCGACACCTCAGACACTGAAGATATGCATTTGTCCAAAGGGGTATTGAATTATGACCCCCGTCAAAAGATTGGGGAACAGGATGTCCGAAGCCATTGGCTTTTGACGTAGTCTATTCTTGGACAAACAAATGAATCCTACAAGGTGGTGCCCCAGTTCGTTAGCTAAGTTGGTGCAAATAACTCCCATTTCACTATGGTTTATGGCAGATATAACTATAGTATTCATGGGGTTTATAAACCAACGTTCACATCACTGGGGGGGCACCACCTTGTAGAAAAAAGTGATGGCCGGGTTCTCCTATCAGGTCCTATCAGTCCAAGGTATTACGGATTTTTCAAGTCGTCAAATATCGAGTTTGGAAACCAATTATATATCAAAAGCTCCATCAAATTAGTATAATTAATGATAGACAGAACTATAGTAACTATAGATTTGTTTGTTGCATTAACTATAGAAGATATCATCTAGAATTCTTTTGTGGGAAATCTACAGGAAGCATGTCAGATAATTTCATGGTACCCCAATGGCTCGAAAACAGTCGTCCCTTTGATATCAACATGTCGATGGCAGGCAATTCTTCCCATGGATAGCTTAGATCACCATGGAATCACCACAAACAAATCTCAATTGTTGAAGGTTTTTTAAGCCCCTTTTTGCTGGTGACAATTGCCATCTTGTGGCTGATTGTTTGTGTTCATTTTGCTTGGTTGAATCCCATTGAGTCGCTACGTTTGATGGTTACATCAAGTTACATCCTGATCTTTAACGGTGAAATCCATGTATTACCCTCTGGTAAATTAACATAGACCCTGGTAGATAGGGGTTGGAAGATTAGTTTCCATTAAAACTAAGCTATTTTTCAGGGTCTATGTTAATTTACCAGAGGGTAGATGGCTGAAATGATGAGTCCCTATGTTTGCTGCTGATGTTTTTTGTAACCACACCATGGAGTTCTCGCCAAATTCGACGTCGTCCCTGTGAGACTGCTGTCCTTCAGGCGCCACCACAGGAGCCAAAGACCAGGACGACCTGGTTTCAGAAACCGATTGATTGGAGGTACCGATTCCATATATAAGGCCTATTTTTTTTCAGGCCATGTAAGGGAACTCCACAAAATATGGCCTTATATAGTACAGTACCTCCACTTTAGGATCCTGGAATTCCCATTGAACAAATGGCTTAGTCTATTTTTAGTATGAACCATCCAATAATTGGGCTAAAATTTGACCCATACCCATTTGAGAATGCCCTTGGTTGATTGGTTGTTGGAAGTTATAAGGGCTGGTGACTATAAGGATTTACGTGTTGTTTGACCATTAAAAATGGAGATATAACATGATAGAATGTGATTCAATGGTGACTTAATGGGATTTACTCGCCCCGATCTGCCGATCAAAGTTCACACCCAGAAAAGGATCTGCATCCCACTAAGTGGTTCATGGCCATGGTCAGTTCACACACAGCACATGGAATGTATCATGTACATATGTACTATACATATCATGCATCATATTTCTGGGTAAATTATAGTAATTCACTAACCTGAAATAAGGCTATCTTGGGGATGTTTCCCCTTACTAACCATGATTATAGTGAGGTCGCAGTGAGGTCGTTATAATTTACCCAGATATTTACATTTGAACAGCACCCACTATCAAATGGATGGATAAGATATGATTAGATATTGCATATGTATATATGTATCATGTGTCTATATGTCGCCCAGCATCTGGTGGTCCCCCAAAAATTGTGATGGTAATATGTAGAGCAATATGTATATGGATATTCATATAAAAATATACATATACGTATACAAATACATATACATATACACATACATATATGTATGTAAGTATATGTGTGTATTATAGTTATATCATATCATGTTATATCTGCATATGTATATGTAGGTCTATGTGTCTGTGTATATATATATACAGTATGCATGTGTATATTTATATGTCTATGTACCCCTCCCCCCTGTGGATGTGGTGAGAGTGAGGGGTGGGGGGGGGGGCAACCTTCCAAAAAATGGTGGGTTTGGGGAGGGGCTGTGATCACCACACATGGGATCATATATATATATATATACATATATATATATATATACATATTTATATATATATAGATATGTATAGATAAGAGGTGATCATAATTCATCCAGAAATAGTATTGTTGGTTGTGTATCCCATTATAGCGCATGGTTGTTTGTTATTGATGCTAATATATCATATGATATTCCGTTGTTGTTAAAGTTGTTGTTAGCCATACATAGCTATACTATCCATAAATATACATATCTCTGGGTAAATCATTATATCTCATTAACCTGAAAGTGCGGCTATTTTGGGATAGGTACCCCATGTATATATATATGTACATATATATATATATTAACCATCATTCCAGTGAGGTCGCAGGGTTCGGTCATCATAATTTACCCACATATCGGTATATACCAAAATAAGATATGAATTATAGCCATTAGCGGCATAATTCATATGATTCACCATGACCTATGTTTATATCCCCATTATTAGCCACTAACTACACATATTTCAGTCTCTGATGAAAACTAAACCGGTAAAAATACCCCGTTTTCCCATCTCATTTTACTGGTCGGTGTGTCATCCCGTTTTCCCAATCCTGGTTTCCCAATCCTGCGACTGGAAACCTCCTGAGATTCCCACTAAAGCAGTTAGTTTTTTCATCCCGACCAAGAGTAAATGACATGATGGAAGAAAATGAAGTATACAGTGATGGCCCTGGCCATTCACAGTTACAAGTTATAAATGAAAATATAACCCCTATAACTAAGGTTGTATGTTATATATCGTTATAAACCCATTTATAACTGTGAGTTGGGCCATAACTATAGTAGTGACTTTCTGAACACCAGTGTTTTGCATGAAACTGGGCTCAGGGCGTCCCCCTCTCATCAACAATGGTATCTTTAATGGCTCAATTACTTGGATTTGCCTAAGAAACCCCAAAAACCATGTAAACAGATTCCCTCGAAATACCAGTCAAATAGTTCGATATTGATATGCCTACAATAAATCATGGTTAACATGGATTTGCTTGAGGAACCACCTAAAAATATAAACAGATTCCCTCTGGATTCTCCAAGTAGTGGATTTCCCATTGACAAAATAAAGTCTAAAAAAACATCTTAAACAAGCCCAAGATAAGCTATACATTGGTGGCAACTCCAACCCGCACCTGGGCTCCCTCTGCCCTGAAGAACCTCCGCATCCAGGTGTTTCAGCTGGTTTTTAACTGTAAAAATGACGATTTCCATGGGATTTCATTACACTTCATGGAATAAAAATGGTGAAGAATGGTGAATGAATGGAATTTAACGGGAATCCCCAACAGTTCATGCTGGTTTAACCTACCAAGTGATGTGGATGTTGTGAACCAAGTTCCAAGTTGGTAAATATAACTAAGGCCTATATCTCTGGTGTTTCTTGGTGATGAAATAACTATTGCAGACTAAAGCTAGATGGATAAAGGTCAGCACAACGGCACCACCTTCAAAGTGGACAACCATTGTTTTTCCATCAATGTTCCCGACAAAAACATGTGCAAGCCAACACCTTCCCAACATTAGCGTCAAACAACAACATACGAGTAACCAAAAAAAAGGATTCTGATAGTCCCCAACAAAATCCCATGACAAAATCTCGATCCCTATCTATATACATATCTGGTTGGTGGTATACCTACCCCTCTGAAAAATATGAGATCGTCAGTTGGGATGATGACATTCCCAGTATATGGTAATTTAACATAGCTATTGAAAATGGTCATTTATAGTGAATTCTCCCATTAATAATGCTGATTTTCCATAGTTATGTTAGTTTACCAGAGGGTAATTATCAACCAACAGGAGGGGTAGATCCCAACAGCGGCGGTGCCGCCTGCATCTTTCCATCGTTTCCCCAACGATTTGACTCTGCGCGAGTCGCCCTTGGATGGGAGTCGTGGCGCCGTCCGAGGCAACGGAGTGATGGAGCCTCCAGTTTCGGACGCCACGGGCCCGCCGGGGGCCCGCCGGGGGCCAAGGGGCTGGGTGTCATCCCATTGGGGAAAAAATTGATGAGGCTCGCCAGGAAAAGGAGAAAAATTCATAGGCTAAGGAGATCTAAGGAGCCAGATTTTTTTTTGGACCAGCTACTGTAAAAGAGATCATGAGAAATGGCAGTTGTGTCACCAACTGTCAACATGACATCCCCGGTCGGATTGAGGGAGAATTCACGCGGAGCCGTTTAGAAACTGGTAGCGTCTATGAGACAGAACCATCGTGGCATTAGGATTAGTGCTAAAGTGGTCCATCTTCAAGATCAATGTAAAAATGAACATAAAATAAAACACCCCATGAGTTTTGTTTTTTTTGGATAGTTTTCCCAATTTTCCGCGCCTCCCTGCATTGAATCTGTCGTCGAGCTAGATGAAAATCTCTCGAATTGTGGAGAAATTAATGGCTAAAGCTCCGCCGCGAATGGTATGTATAATAATATAATATAATATTAAATTATATTATATATATATATTATATTATATATATATATGTATAGATATATTAAATATATTATATATATATATATGTATAGATATATATTATATATATTATTTATATTATATATATCATATATATTATACATATTATATATATATATATATTATATATATATTATATATATTATATATATTATATATATTATATATTATATATATATCATATATATTATATATATTATATATATTATATATACTATATATTATATATATATTATATAATATATATATATTATATATATATATATTGATATATATATATATTATATTATATATATATTTAAATATATATATTAAATATATATATATCAAATATATATATATATATTTATTTATTTATTTACGTATCATGGAAAATTAACATGTTCCATTTCCATCATATCGATTTACGTGTTTATTGTTTCTATATCTATAGACTAGATAACAGCGTATATGTACCCCCTATACCAGTAGTACCGCACAAGGCGGGGCGGAAGTTTCAAAAATAGGACACCTATAGGAGAGATTGATTGTTGTGAATGACGGATGGCAGAGCGAATCCACTGATGGACCGAAAGGTGGTTGGAGCTGTGTTTTTTGGAGTGGCGGCAATGGTTGCAGTGGTCACCTGGTCGGTCACCTCACCCACAACTGCTGGATGTAGTGTGGTGTAGTGCAGCTGTAGTTGTAGTTGTAGTGTAGTGGAGTTGTAGTTGTGGTGTAGTGTAATTAGTGTAGTGTAGTTGCAGTTGCATGTGTGGTGGTGTAATGAGTGTAGTGTAATGTAATGTAATGTAATGTTATGTTATGTTATGTTATGTTTTAATGTAATGTAATGTAATGTAATGCAATGTGGGGTAGGGTAATGTGTATAGTGTAATTGGGTGTAGTGTGGTGTGGTGTGGTGTGGTGTAGTGTGGTGTGGTGTAGTGTAGTGTAGTGTAATACAATTAGTGTCGTGTAGTGTAGTGCGTAGTGTGTAGTGTGTAGTGTGAAGTGTAGTGTAGTGCAATGCAAGTAGTGTAGTTGTAGTGGCAGTTGTAGTTGTAGTTGTAGTTGTGGTTGTAGTTAGTGTAGTGCAGTGTAGTCCAGTCTAGTGTAGTCTAGTCTAGTCTAGTGTAGTCTAGTCTAGTGTAGTGTAGTGCAGTCCAGTGCAGTGTAGTGTAGTGTAGCGTAGTGTCGTGTCGTGTCGTGTAGTGTAGTGTAGTGTAGTGTAGTGTCGCGGGGTGTAGTGTAGTGTAGTGTAGTGTAGTGTAGTGTAGTGTAGTGTAGTGTAGTGTAGCGTAGTGTAGTGTAGTGTAGCGTAGCGTAGTGTAGTGTAGTGTAGCGTAATTGAGTGTAGTGTACCGTAAGTAAGTGTAGTGTATTGGAGTGTAGTGTATTGGAGTGTAGTATGGCGTAGTGGTGGTGGTAGTTGAAATGTTACAAAACCCTCACTTTTGACAAGGTGCACAATCCCTTGCGCCTGCCATGCGAAACGACATCTGAACCTCCAAAAGTGGT
The DNA here is from genome assembly GCA_947184155.2 of Cladocopium goreaui. Classification (NCBI taxonomy): domain Eukaryota; class Dinophyceae; order Suessiales; family Symbiodiniaceae; genus Cladocopium; species Cladocopium goreaui. Next base: position 79,692 of record CAMXCT020000832.1, read on the forward strand.
CCGAGCATGTGCTGTTTTGTACATTTTGACTTCGAAATGTGCTTCGTGCCACAACGGCGTGCACTTTTTCAACATCTCAACTTCCAAAAGTGGTCCGACACTGAGGTGCTTTGTACATTTTGACTTCGAAATGTGCTTCGCGCCACAACCGCGTGCACTCTTTCGACATCTCAACTTCCAAAAGTGGTCCGAACGTGAAGTGTTTTTAGCTTTTTCACTTACAAATGTGCTTCGCGCCACAACCGCGTGCACTTTTTCGACATCTCAACTTCCAGAAGTGGTCCGAACCTGGTGCGCTTTGAAGATTTGACTTCTAAATGTGCTTCGCGCCACAACGGCGTGCACTTTTTCGACATCGCAACTTCCAAAAGTGGTCCGAGTATGTGGTGATTTGTACATTTTGACTTGGAAATGTGCTTCGCGCCAGCCAGATGGCTCCGTACCCGACGCTTTAGGGAGCCTACTTTTCGACCCTCCAGAGCCACAAATCATTGGAAAAACACAGTGTTTCGTGACTTTCCTACCTTTTCGCGCACCTGCATCTTCTTTCTTCTGACTCTTTCTCTTCTCTGATCTTCTCTCTTCTGCTCTTCTCTCTTCTACTCTCTCTGACTCTTCCCATCTCTGCTTTTCATCTGTCCATATTGTCGGAAGTTTGACTTCTAAACTTCCTGCGATTATGAAATATTCAATTCAATGTATATACTTTCCAGCAAGTTCACATAGATACGGAAAACCCACCAGAAATATAACTATAGGTCACGTCCCGAACAGGAAGCCATTCGTTTTCTACATACGTCATTCGTATATCTTACTTTGCTGGACAGGAATTCAATCTGCAACAGCCATCATTAGGGGTTGGAGCCAGCCCTTCTGGGGTGGCAAAAATGGTGGATTAGATGAATCTCCCGACATGAATCGTACCCATCTGATGGCCCTCATAACATTCTGTAACCATGGGATGTTCAACCCGGTCGAACAGGGGATATAAGGCCAAAAGGCTAGGGTATACTAGGGGTTGGATATCCACTTTCTTTACATCTAGGAACTGCCTAGCTCAAGGATACTGTGCCAATAGGTGCCGCATTATTTTGGGGGGTCGACCATCCTTTTAGTGCTGGACTTCGCAACCATCCACAGTATGTCCCTGTTTCTTGTTGCGCAACCAATTTCAAATGAACTACTTCCCAGACCAGTTCTTACACCTGGAAAGTCTAGGAGGGACGACGGCAAGTCGTCTTCCCAAAATACTCGGAATAGATTGCTTTGAAAATGTGAATCGATATTCATTTTGGAGTAGTCTTGTCATGACTTTATACGACTTTTATATAGTCGAATCAATTGATTCCGTGATTGATTGATTTGAAGTTGCATGCCTCTTTGGCGGAAACGGTTTCTTGATTTGAGCAAATTCTTCATTTTGTTTGTCGTACCCAGTGTTCCCCACGCACCCATTCCTCAGATTTTACCCTCTGGTAAACTAACATAACTATGGAAATCACCATTTTCAATGGGTAAATCCACTATTTTGACTGGGGCATGTTCAAGTTCGCAAACTGTTTCACAAATTGCCAGGTTTTTTTGCAAGACAGAGAAACTCAAATCCAGCTCGGGTGCCACTTTTGCAATGCTTCCACCACAACCCATGGCCCAAAAAATGGCAGCCACTTGGCCGGATTTTTTCGATCCACAAACTGCGGTTAAGTTTGCGGCGCAGTTTAGGCACCATTTGTCAGTGGATTGGTCAGACTGGTCACCGTAAAATTTTGGCAAACCTCAAGTACAATGTACCCTCTGATAAACTAACATAACTATGGAAAATCATCATTTTTAATGGGAAAACTCACTATAAATGGCCATTTTCAATAGCTATGTTAAATTACCAGAGGGTATTGAAATAGGTACAGTCTGAATATCCGCAACAATGATGCATACTATCTATTACTATGTTACTATTCTTATGCAAAGTTGATTGGATAATATTGGATATATGTTCACCCACACGAATGCGTTTAATGCGGTGCTTTTGGCCATCCTCAAACGAAGCAAGAGGGGCAGCAAGTATGCATCGCAAGTGCGAATCGCCAGTTTTCATCGATTTCATCTGTACCCAAAAAACATCAAAAAACTGGCTTCGCTGGTCACCAGCGAACTATTTCTCTTGATTTCTGATTCAATTCACCGGAAATCCCACCCATTCCTACATCGAAAACCACAAAACCAACCACCGGTTTGGTGATTAGATCCATTCCTTCGGGCAATGGGATTTCAATGGGGCGTTAAAAAGTAGGTACCCCAGAATGCAATGGATATCCCATGGTTTATCATGATGTCTCATCCAAATTGATCCAAATTGCAGTTTCGGTGTATGCCTCCGTACCCAAATCATGAAACAAAAACACAAATTATATAGCTAATCTGATGAATAAAAACGAAAAAGTCAGAAAAGCAGAAATTTACCTTTGGAAATTAATTCTATAATCTAATCTATAGTAGCACCACTACCCTCCGGAAATCAAAAGTGGCAACCGATTAGTTCGATGATTTTTCCCAGCTGTAAACCTATAGCTACATTTGTAGGGGATGTCCCAGCTTGTCATGTTCGATTACCGGATGGTAATATCATGTAATCAAGTACTGTAATATCTCAATGTTCTCCGGATTTTCCCAAAGTTTTCCATATTTTCCGGCATTTTGCCATATCTTTCCCCAGCAACCGGAGTGGTTTCCTTTTCTGCGTCCCCACCTCATGGCTGCAGCACCGTTCATCATGGGCGCTACGGGGGGAACGCCAGGCCTAGGATGAAAATCCGCCACAACCGGAGGTTTTTCTGACCGCTTTGGTCTACAATACGTGAGGCCCCCTAGATATGGGTTTCCATAAATGGGGGTGCCCCAAAACGTTGGATGGTTTATTTCATGGAAAATCCGAAAATCAAATGGATGATTTAAGGGTACCCCCATTTGTGGAAACCTCCAAATGGGTATATAACTATAGTTAATGATGGGGTTTATAGACCAACTTATAATTGGGGGCCTCACCTTGTATAAATGGGGGAAAAAATCCCTTGCCATGTTTGATTTCCGCAGTGTAAATTTTCATAACTTGTCTATATTATTCTATATTCTTCGGGGATGTTCACTATCCGACTTTGATTTTGACGTTACTCATATTAGCTGATCCATAGATAACCTCGATGACGCTGATTCAGGACTCGAGCCCCCGTTTTCAGTAAGCCCCAAAAGAAGTGAAAAAGTAGAAAGCAATGGTAAAATCTAACTGAAATTAGTGGCAAATTATGGTTCGATATTTTTGGGTATATGGATTAATGCATAGTCTAGGTACTAGCTTGGATTGGTAATTGGATAATCATCTATAGCTCCCATGCTATCCCATCAATAATAGGGTGATACCCATGGCTACACATGGTTCCAAACTATGTAGCAACTGGGACGTACATCCTAGTCTAAGCCCAATGTACCTACCCCCTGATAATCAAACATGACTGGCTGGAAATTTAACATGCGTACTGGAAAACAGATCATATAAAACCTTTGCAGCTTTAAATGAATGAAATTGCGAATGCGAAGCCCAAATATGCATATTAATGGAAAACGAAATCCAAGGTCCTGAAAATGGCTGGCCACAGACTAACTGTTGCAAGTGCATTAAGTATATAGGTTACAGTTGTATCAAAAGGGGCACATGCTGAAAATGATGGATACAGTCGGCACCCCCGATTGGGGCCATACAAGGAATTTGCAAAAGGAAGAGGAAAAACCCCGGTTTATTATTGCAATATCAATGGGAAAAATGACGATCAGCATAGGATATTCAATGATGTATTGGCTTATCCCCCACTATGCCAGTGGATAGGAACAGCTGTTCTTCTCTGATGGTGGTGACTGGCCATGTGAGGGATTGAGGGATTGGGAAGCCCCCAACACTGAGAAAGAAAGCGGAACCAATACGTCACTGGGGCGATTCTAAACAGGGAAATCTGCAGGAATAGTAGACCAAAAGCGAGTCTAAACGGGTCTCGAATGGGCCCTGAAACAGTGCTGAACAAAACTCATCTTAGTAAAGCAATGTCATAGACCAGCCATATTTTGATCGTTTATACCATCCATCATTATCATCATTTCTGGTAAATTGAGGATAGTGTACTATTGATTTTCTAACATTGGGATACAGCTAAAATCCACCGGTTTGTCCCTACGGGATTGCAAGGGACCCCGTTTCCTGTGTTCGTAGCGTCCGTGCCCAGCAGCTGTTGATTGGTGCTATCGCCCTTCTTCTTGGACTGACAGGTGGAAATGGGGGTTCGGCAGGGCCGGTAGTGGGTGGAGCTTCAAAATCTTCAAATCACGTGGCAAACCATCATGGGGCTAGATGACAACCCCACCAATAATGACTTAGAAAGGGCTTGTTAACCACCACCAACAACTTGAAGATGGTGGATACTTCCAGTTATGGCCATGTTCATGGGAAATTTCATGATTTTTTTCAGCATGATGTTTCTTCGGGTGTGCCGAAGATTCTCAGAGAAACAGAGAAAGCCATACTGGAAACATCTGGAAAATCATATTGGAACATACAACATATTTATACTCCAGATTAAACCAGGACCACGTTATACAACCATCAACAGAGGTGCACTGGGCATCGCTTATGAGTTCTCGGAGCGATCTTCAGATCCTTTCAGTGGACGAACACCTCCCCCGGGATGACCATGAAGTTTCCCTCAGTAGGCCCCCGTTTACGATAGCTGGGCTGGTGCAAATGTCTACCCCTGGTAAACTAACATAGCTATGGAAAACCACCATTATTAATGGGAAAATCCACTATAAATGGTCATTTTCAATAGCTATGTTAAATTACCAGAGGGTAGGTTGATTCTATGTTTCATGATCAATATATCGAACTAGTCAAGGGCTTCACAATCCAACATAGCCATTCCTGGGCCTTACCTTGTGGCTTCGGACACGCTGGACCCACGCTTCTCCCAAGTTCATGATCCAAGCTACAAAAGGGACTCCCTATCGTCAGATCTGTCCATCTATCACGATGAAAATCCGCCAGATGGCGTGTTGTTGAACTCCCAATATGGTTCCAAAGATGCCGGGGCTAGCCATGGCTACCACGGTTTTTCCCGGTAGCCCCCTTTTTCATCCAAAACCTCCTGACTGATCATCCTTTTTCTCTTGGGGGGGTAGTTGTACCCCATGTTCAGACATGCTCAATAGATCTCAATACTTTGTGGTTTCAACCCTACAGAAAATTCTTGCCATCATCATCATCGTCATCATCAATTCCCCTATTTACTGGATGGAAACTTAAGATTGTAAACACTACCAACCAGCCATATTGGTTCTATCTCCCTTTCATGATGGCTACATTTTTCATGTTTTGCTTGGTTGAATCACTTCAACCTGGCCAATCTCGGATACCCTCAAAATTGGGGGGAAGAACTCCTGCATTCCAGTCGATTTTCCCAAGGGAACCAAGCCAGTGATCGTTTCCAGCGCACCTGCCCTGCGTTCTGCTCCTTTCTCAGGCGCTGGATGGTGTCCACTACGATCTTCCCAGCCTAAAAACACAAAAATCGACGTGACACTAAAAGAGAAAATCCATGGATTCAGGATCAACAAATCATTGGATATCATTGGTCTGTAACTTGATCATTTAATGATTAATAATACTGTACAGATCTAGATATAGATATACAAAATTATACAAATAGATCCTTTTCGATGATCCTTTTCCACCTAAACCATACCCCAAAGACTTTCGAAGGTAAAAAGCGCCCCCTGGATCCAGAGCCTTGCGGCATCGCGATGCAGAACCCAAGGGAAAGTAAGGTGGAAATTTCTGGCTTTCCAGCGGTAAAGCCTTTGGGAACCACATCGAAGATGGCTACGCGTTTGCAAACACGTCAAATGAATAGTATGGTACGAGCAAACCAACTGACTCGACTCAACCAATCCAATTTGTCTTATCTGAAACGAGAAAAATGTGTACGTAGCCCGGACCATGAAAACGCGAGTCAATCCGCGCCGTCGCAGTAAAATGGCAGCTAGACAAGGCGGCCCTGAAACAAACGGGGGTGCTAAAAAATAAAGTAAGCCCTACACTTGTGGCCCAACTCACAGTTTTAAATGGCTTTATGTCTTTATAACGATATATAACGATATATAACCTTGGTTATGGGGCTTATATTTCCATTTATAACTGTTCATGGCCATAACTGTAACCCTTGGCAAAGGGGTCGCAGTGGGTTCCCAAGTCCGGATACCCGGAAAAGTGTGAAACGTGGCTGGGAAAATGCTCTTGTTTTGAACGGAGGCTCTAACGGGAAAACGATCTATTGTCGCTATTAAAACATGGGTTTTTCTATAGCAATCATGGGTTTTTCTATAGCAATCATCTGTTTAAAAACGATCTATTTCTATGGAGGATGTCCGGGATGTCGAATTGCTATGTTTGAGCCATCCAGAGGCTATCTTGATTCATCGATGGGGGTTCCACGATTCCCATCCAAAAGCCATGCTCAGCAGGAAAAGCGCCATCTAAAACTCTGAAAATCCAAAGGTATGAATCATTCCTCTGTTTAACATGGGTCATTAAATGTCCCCATTGAACATCACCCAACCATTAGGTATATGTTCTATAATGGCTACTATCAGGTGATGTTCAATATTCCCAAAATGGGACAGTTACCAACCTCTGTTTAAAGCGACAAATTTCAAACATAAAACAACTCCAAGCCAGTTGTAAACTCAGATAAAGATGATAAAGTGAGAAAGCGATGACATGATGAAAGATGTCAAAAAAAAGTCGTAACACCAGTCATTATAGTTTGCTGGTGCTGGTACCTCCATTCTTTCTTTAAACACCAGTTCTTGACACCTGGGCCTATCAATCTTCTTGCACAGAACAAAATGCTAGAGCCAGCAGCAAAGGCCTCTGAGTGTGTCACACCTTCGCTATCTGAAATATACCATTTGCTCTTTTTCTGGTCGGTTTCAAATGTTTAAAAATACAGTGTCAATTTTTTCCTGGTTTCTTTGGTTTCACTATGTTTCACTTGGGGAGTTCTTAAAATGAAGGATCCCCGGGATCCCCAAAACCATCTGCTGGGCAAGCTCCAGGATCAAATCTCTCAGCTGGGTGCGCCAGGCATACCCAATCGCATGCACCGTGGCAATGGTGCCAAACTTCTCTTGTAGCGACCTGCCAAAACTTTCAGAACGACCACAGGATACCATAGGTCACTGGCCATTTCAGGAACCTAAATTGGAGGTACCTACCCTATGTAAGGCCTATGTAAGGCCTATGTAAGGGAATATCCCCACAAAATATGGCCTTATATGGTACAGTACCTCCATTTTAGGATCCTGAAATTCCCATTGAATAGGGGGTTGTCAGAAAATTATGTATATATACCATTGTATACCCAATTCCCACGGATATCCATGGATGATTATCACCGTTCCCAGTTGAAATTGCTGTTATGGGGATATACTGATATGATTGGATAAAGCCATGCCCGGCAGACCCAAAATTCACAATTCACAAGTTAAAAAGCTGGAAATTCTGAGGCAAATAAGGTATGTATGAGCTACTTCAAATCATGGAACTTTTATCATTCTACTTCATGACGCGGCGCTTTTTATCGATAACAAAAACACCAATGTTTTTTTGTCGAATCGGGATAAAATCTTACATGTCCTCTATTGTATCAATTGTGGAGGGTCCATCACTATCCAACCACCAAAGAGTGATGTTGAAACTGCCAAATTGCGGAAATATAAGGACCGAAGAATGGGATGATTGTTCTGAAGGGCACTTTGGGAACCACTTGGCGAAACCTCATGGCAGCTAGCAATTGTGCTTTTGGGACTCGCGGACGGCCATTTCAATTGAGAAGAGGTTTGGAAGCACAGTTCGCAAGTCCCAAAACGCGAGTACAGCCCTGAAGTTTTCCGCTTTATGCCCCAAAAAAGCTATGGAAGATGTTTTTTCCTATTACCCTCCAGTAACATAGACCCTCCCAGATAGGAGACCCCTATCTGGCAGGGTCTATGTTAATTTACTGGAGGGTAAGTTCATATCAATTGATAGAAGTTTCTCCCAAACATGGATCCACACCCCTGGGATGTAAATGTCTGAAAGTCCCAGCTCCGGAAACTTGACAGCCGAAGCCAAGTGAAGTACGGAAAGATCTAAACGAAACCCGGCAGTTTATCCAAGATTTAAATCCCATGTTTGTTGGAACAACGTGGCATAACCAGCATGAGTTAATTATTAGCCCCCATTTAATTCTTGGTTACACGAAAATTCAACATGGAACCATTGAGCCCCGGAGCCTCTGTCCCTAGGTCCCATATGTAAAAAATATGTAAAATAAGCTGCTTCCATATCTTCCATGTGAAATTGACCACAGTCCCGTGGTCCCATTTCCATTTCTGGTTGGCGGTTGAACCCTACCCCTCTGAAAAATATGAGATCGTCAGTTGGGATGATGACATTCCCAAATATTCCCAATAGATGGAAAGTCATAAAATTCCATGGTTCCAAACCACCAACCAGTGATTATTAACCATTATTAACCATCATTAACCATCATTTCGGCCGAGGATGGCTGGATTTCGGCCGAGGCGCATGATTCCCAGTGCCGCATAGTAGGGCCCAGAAACGTCGTTTTCACAGTGGAGCCGTTGGAACCTGCGGCGACAAAAAACAACCAAATCCACCCAGGCATCAGGTGAAATCATGGTGAAATGCTGAAAATAAGCCATAATCATGGTATAACCATGGTATAACCATGGTATAACCATGGTATAACCATGGTATAATCATGGTATAACCATAGTATAACCATAGTATAACCATGGTATAACCATAGTATAACCATGGTATAACCATAGTATAACCATGGTATAACCATGGTATAACCATAGTATAACCATGGTATAACCATAGTATAACCATGGTATAACCATGGTATAACCATGGTATAACCATAGTATAACCATGGTATAACCATGGTATAACCATAGTATAACCATGGTATAACCATAGTATAACCATGGTATAACCATAGTATAACCATGGTATAACCATGGTATAACCATAGTATAACCATGGTATAACCATGGTATAACCATAGTATAACCATGGTATAACCATAGTATAACCATGGTATAACCATAGTATAACCATGGTATAACCATAGTATAACCATGGTATAACCATGGTATAACCATGGTATAACCATAGTATAACCATGGTATAACCATAGTATAACCATGGTATAACCATAGTATAACCATGGTATAACCATGGTATAACCATAGTATAACCATGGTATGGTATAACCATGGTATAACCATGGTATAACCATAGTATAACCATGGTATAACCATAGTATAACCATGGTATAACCATGGTATAACCATAGTATAACCATGGTATAACCATGGTATAACCATAGTATAACCATGGTATAACCATAGTATAACCATGGTATAACCATGGTATAACCATAGTATAACCATGGTATAACCATAGTATAACCATGGTATAACCATAGTATAACCATGGTATAACCATGGTATAACAATGGTATAACCATAGTATAACCATAGTATAACCATGGTATAACCATAGTATAACCATGGTATAACCATAGTATAACCATGGTATAATCATGGTATAACCATGGTATAACCATGGTATAACCATGGTATAACCATGGTATAACCATGGTATAACCATGGTATAATCATGGTATAACCATAGTATAACCATAGTATAACCATGGTATAACCATAGTATAACCATGGTATAACCATGGTATAACCATAGTATAACCATGGTATAACCATGGTATAACCATAGTATAACCATGGTATAACCATGGTATAACCATAGTATAACCATGGTATAACCATAGTATAACCATGGTATAACCATAGTATAACCATGGTATAACCATGGTATAACCATAGTATAACCATGGTATAACCATAGTATAACCATGGTATAACCATAGTATAACCATGGTATAACCATGGTATAACCATAGTATAACCATGGTATAACCATAGTATAACCATGGTATAACCATAGTATAACCATGGTATAACCATGGTATAACCATAGTATAACCATGGTATAACCATGGTATAACCATGGTATAACCATGGTATAACCATGGTATAAGCTAGTGATTGATGGCTCAAAAAGATTTTGTATATCATTTTGTATAACCCAGCTAGATGATACACACTTCGAATGGTAAAGGTCACCCCAGATGAATGGCGAATCAACGGCTTTCCCGGTTTTTCCTGGCTGCCTGGGTCCAACAGGAATGGGGGATCATGATGAATTCATGGCAGGTGTTCAACCGATTTCCAACGACCCAGCATTTGGAGTTGACCAATGAATGCTTGGGATCAAATGAAGAAAACACAACGGCTTTCCCAGCAAAATTGGAACTCACATGTCACAAATCTGGCACTATCCAACAAGAATTGTAACTATGTAACCAATCACAAACGGGGATAGGACCGAACTACAGTAGTCAAAGGATATGAAATGCATGGAATATTTAAAGGAGTGCCACTTTAGGACAACAAATTGAGAATCCCCAGTCTAGAAGTATCCAATTTTGCAGGGTCAAGACTTTAATAATCAAATCCACCATCAAATGATGGGTCAAGATTGACCAAAAAAAACATACCCAGGTGAGGTTCAGTGATGGCTAGGTTTATCAACATTTATCAACCAGTTAAACCATCAAGCCAACATAAATCATGGTTAACAGTCAACCAGTTAAATAACCATATCACTGGTTTTATGGTTTGATATATCCAATTTGTTTTAAACTGCTTCGATATATCTAGCATAAATCATAGTTAACCGAGTGACAGTCACTAACTTGCCGCTTTCGTTTTGGAGCATCACCGGCCGAATGTCAAATTGGCCAAGAAACATGCGCGGTGTCTCCATCGAGAGGACGTCCTGTTGTGAAGTGGCACAGAAAACGGGACGTCCTTGGTGCTGCATTTGAGTAGCTTCAAGCAGATTATAAACCCTGGTTGGTGGTTTTAGCCATCTTTAAAAATATGAAAGTCAATGGGAAGGGTTATCCCCAGCCAATTGTGGGGAAACCGGTTTTAGCCATACCCTCTAAGTACGCTGAATCTGTCTACGGGTACTACACCCTGTCCCGAAAGGGCAAAAGACGGTCGAAGATTCAAAACCTATGAAGCTGTATCCCCCCGAATCACTCCACGCGGATGCACAATCCAAACAACAAATCGATATAAAAAATGATATAAAACCAAGCATTGGAAACCACTCTAAGCAGTTGATCATTGAAAGCACCAAGCACGAGCTTTTGTTGCAGCTTCAACCAGCGCGATCCACTGCCTTGTCCGAGGGAAAGTGATGGATTGCGCAGCCGGTGATTCGAACATTGGCCTTGACCTCCGCGGTGTGCCCCGCGAGATTCGGGTGGCCAAAAAGGTACCAACATATGCTCCACTGTATCTGGTTGGTGGTGCAATAACCATCTTGAAAAATGATGGAGTTCGTCAATGGGGTTGGGATGACATCCCATATATGAAATGGAAAATAAAATTCATGTTTGAAACCACATTAAACCAGGTGCCAGGTATGTTTACCTACGTTAAACACATGCTATTCATTTTGGGATTAGATCTTAGATCCAAAATCTATCTTGCCCTCTGGTAGCCATTTACATAGCGAACTGGAGAATCACAAAATGTCAATAGGCAAATCATCTGGCTATGTCTGGCCATGGCTTCCATAGCGAACTGTTTTTTATTGCCAGAGGGTGTCCAGAATGGCTCGAAAGCCACTCTTAACAGGATTTGAGATGAATTAAGGAGTCATCGAACAAGAGAGAGGAATATAGACTGCGGGTGAAATCCCAACCACGGATGGTGTTCTTCCTTATGAAGATGTGTCCATTTCTAGCATGATCTTATCCAAGGTTGCTTCGCATAGATGTTTTCATCCAAGGATGATATCAAGATCATTCCTGCTTATCCAACAACATGATGGGGATCATACATAACTCAGCAATCTGATGTTGTTCTTCAAAGTTGGCCAGGACAAAGACAGTTTTTGGGTACTTGGGCCCAATCCCTTGCAATCTCCACTGTTCAAGTTCGTTCTAAGATTTTTTCACCAACAAAAGGATGGTTTTTCAACCCTCATGATGGGATCAACATGGATAAACCACCGTTTTCAACTGGTGAAATACACGGATTTCTTTCACCAAAACCCTGCCATAGCTCCGAACGCTCCCCCGGGCACATTGTGCTCTGCCAGGCGTTGCTTACAGTGCTCCGTCTTCTCCGGGATCAACACCACCAGGTACAAACGATCCTGGCGTGGGTCCAGGAACGTGATGAATTTCACTGGTGGTTGAGCCACCCCAATACCCATAAGATCCATGTATGGTATATATGCTAACATTTGGGGTATATTGATGGTAAATGTTACCATATATGGCATACATGGATCCTATGGGATATACAATGATATGGAAAAATAGAAAAAATAAGTTCCAAAGCACCAAGCAGTTGAGGATTTCTTCACTTCTCAGAATATGACATAGCTAATTGGTGGTTGACCTACCCCCTACCCCTCTAAAACATATGAAAGTCAGATTGGATCATCATCCCGACTATTGGGGAAGACAAAAAAAATTATGTTCCAAACAACCATCCAGATTAATACATACTCATCTTAAATAATTATGAAATGATATGGCACCTCTAAAATTCTAAATATATATAATATAATATAATATAATATAATATAATATAATATAATATATATATATTATTATTTATATATTTTATATATATTATATATTATATATTATATATATATATATCATATATATATTATATGCCATTTCTATTTGATCACATTTACCGCGCAACGCGGTTTTTGGGATGAGGCACGCAACGACTCCGTGTATCTTGACCAGGTCATCAAGTCTCCACAACCGGCCGGCGGCACCGAGTGTTTTGGATTCAACTCCCCAAGATATGTTGAGGTTTGTGACGACTGGCTGGTGATATTCCAAGATGTTTGTGGTGGAATTCTTCCCCAAGATACTGGTGAGTGGAATATCCAGTGATGTTATGACGATTTCTGACGTATCCACTGGAGGACTGGCCCCTGCTGAAGTGAATTTCACCAAGGACCCCCACCCAGGCCATGTTCGAAGATTTGCTGGTGAAATATGGCGAAATCTATATCTCGGTGAATTGGCTAACTGTCTAACTGAGAATCTGGGGATGTGACAGAAAAAGCCTGTAAATTGAGCCTGGGAGGAACTCAAAATTGCAGGGCAATTGAACTCTCCACGAAAACGGTCGGAAAAACAACCGGAAACCCATCATGGCCGCCATGGGCCCCCTGAAGCGTCATCGTCCCACCTTGGCTTCACGTTCATCCGCGTGGATTTGCTTCGCGATCATGTCCACCAAGTCCTAGGTCGAGCACCGCTGCCATCGGTCGACCAAGGTGGCTTCCACAGCTATGGCATGCTATGGCTGTGACTGTAAAGGTTGCCAGAAAGGGTGATGTTCGTATCAACCAAGCATGGAAAACTCAGAAAATGAAGGGAACGACCCTTAAATTTGTGTTTCCCCAAACATTGGGATCTCATGGTGACTTAACCAATAAACTTGGGCTACAAAAAATCAAAAAAGGTGACCCCAGGCGGCACATGTAAGAAAGACATGCTCTTCACGGAGCTCCGGAAGGTCACCTCCCAGTGTCTCTGGAATGTACCCTCTGGTAATTTAACATAGCTATTGAAAATGGCCATTTATAGTGGATTTTCCCATTGAAAATGGTGATTTTCCATAGTTATGTTAGTTTACCAGAGGGTACATTTATACTATATTCGGAATTGAAAAAACTTAACCATCATTACATTATATATTTATATACATGTATATCAACATAGATATTATGGGTTTGTTTGAAAATGACGGTATACGTATCCCCATTTCAAGTGGATGATTATCAAAAATAACAAAAAGCGCGTGGGTCTACCAGCCGATATAGCAGCCGATACAGCCCATTTCCAGGCACACCCAAAATCAAATCGATTATATGGGGGTGGGTCCAAACCTATATTCATACCCAGTATTACATCCTATAAACCTATCAATTTTAGTGGGATGAACATCTCGTCTTACCAGCTATTTTGAGGTTCACGTACGGGAAAACCAGGGTTTACCATATGCACCACAGATGAAAAAAAACGCCCACATTTTGATGACGAAAGTTGTGGAAAACCCAACGAAATATGAAGTAAATATCATCGTTAAATACCATCCTGAAAGCCCTTATTTTTTAAAAAAAATCAGCATCTTTTGGGTGCTTGCTTGATACATCAATCATGTTTAAACGCTTATCTGATTCACCATTGGGTTTAGGGATCATGTGGGTAAAACATGGTAAAACCATCATAAATCATCCAATTTGGGAATGGTAAACATACCACCTATATATTTATGGTGATGACTGGGATTGTTTCTTAGTGCTTTAGCCACATTACACGAGGACAACTCACCATATCCAAACTACCCAACTCACCAGGTGGTTTCAGCATGCCGCCATGTCGCGACGCGTTCACTCCGCACCAAGAAAATCATCTGGGCACAATCAGTAGTCACCTTGGTTTTTGTTGGCCAAATAAATGAGGATAAAAATCGGATACCCTCTGGTAATTTAACATAGCTATTGAAAATGGCCCATTTATAGTTGATGTACCTATTAAAGACGGTGATTTTCCATAGCTATGTTAGTTTACCAGAGGGTAAAATAAATGGGTTTTTTTCCGATGGACTTCCATGAATTGTCCATGGGATTTCATGGAGATAAAAGATGCCCACACGAAATTCATCCCGCGCCGAGATGCTGGTTGGGACTGGTTGGGGGTTGAGTCAAGCCTACCCCTCTGCAAAAATCATGGAGTGAGTTCGTCAGTTGGGATTTTGACATTCCCAACTGAATGGAAAGTCATAAAATTCCATGGTTCCAAAGCACCAACCAGTATTCAATCAACATGTTGAACACTGCTCAGCTGGTAATTCAACGGGATGAACGCCAAGAAAAATGTGGATTTACACCGACCACTTTCGGGGATAGAATGGGGATGTAACCGGATATATACCCAATATGATGAATTTGGCTTTCTGAAAATGGACAATTTACCCCCCTCGGAAACTTTAATGGTACATAAACTTTAAAGGTGACCAATTTGTAATGAATTGTTGCATTTGTTTTGCTGGACTTCATCATGTCATCATGCTTATTTCCATTGCCAATCAGCCAGATACCCTGCAAAAGATGACAAATGCTTTGCTGGTGAACCTAGATATTCCCATTAATACCAAAAGACTAATGGGAATGGTTAGGTATCCATGTAAGATTGACCTAGTTTCAAGGGTCCCCTTCTTGCAATAAGCATGATAGAAACGCAAGGTCTTCTACTCGAGAATGGAGCACTTGGAGAGAATCATCCCAGCAACTGATGACCGACCCGAGAAATCAACAAGTCCGAGACCCAATTTCTGGGCTTAACATGTGCTTAACCGTTTTTAGAAACCTTATTTGCAGGTGCTTTACCTCATGACGTGGACATTTCTTGCATCGGGTGGTATATTCCTACTTTGGTCACTTGAGCAGTTTCAAAATCCTATCAGAAGATCCCGGCCAATTTGGAATGGTTGGTTAATGGGGATTAGCCCTTACAATCGGCCCAGCTCCCCCAAGGTTTTTGAAAGTGCTCAGCTCAAATCCCAGATCAATCATGCCTCACCAGTGCTCCACTGTGGTTCCATACCGGCTGGTTTTCAAGCTTGTACCTCACCGCACCCGAACATTACGACCCGAACCAGGTTGCATCTGTCTGACACGACCTGACTTTTATGATACAGTATAATGTAGGTAGATAGATCGATAAATAGATAGATAGATGGAATGGATAGGATAGGATAGGATAGGATAGGATAGGATAGGATGCGATCAGATAAGATTAGATAAGATCAGATTAGATCAGATTAGATCAGATTAGATCAGATTAGATCAGATTAGATCAGATTAGATCAGATTAGATCAGATTAGATCAGATTAGGTAGATAGATAGGTAGATAGATAGATAGGTAGATAGATAGATAGATATACATATATACATATATATATATACAGATATAGATACAAATATAGATATAGATATAGATATATAGATATACATACATATAGAATAAACCTGTGTTACCCCTCTGGTAATTTCACATACCTATTGAAAAGGGCCATTTAGTTCGTTGATATATCTATGAAAATTAACCATTTTCCCGTTTGCAAGCTGTTGAACAACGAGAGCATAACCTATCTGTGGGTTTCCTTGTGATTGCAAATCTTAGATACCCTGCAAACATCAATGGGTGTTTTTGCTGTGTTTTACAGCATAGAAAAGTACTCCACTTCACTTAAAGCTTGAAACATGACCCCATGAAATCCCATGAAAACCCATATATACCCTTCGCCAGAATGAGAACTCCATTCTGGCTAAAAACCAGCATTTTTTGGAAGCAAAATTCCTGATAAATTGCCAATTTCTTGCTCAGAAGCAGGCCTGTTGAAGCACATTTGGATTCGTGTCATACCCAAAACCCAAAATAAAAAAAACAGAAACGTTTAAACGTCTGTGTTTTTGTCGTTTTCCTCTAACATCATAGATCTTAGTCCGAACCACGTCCCTGGCCACGTCCACGTCCGGACGTCCGCGGCGCACCACTGCTGCACTCCATGGTCCTTGAGATCTCCCAAGCTCACCACCAAGTCCAGAGGTCGCATCTGAGCCAAGAGTTGTATGGATGTAATATAGGTATTGATAAAATAACTCATGGTTTCCTAAGCTATATTACTAACTCATAGGTATAAGAGTTACTAACTCATAGGTATATGGAGGTTTCCTAACTCATGGTACCTATATTAGGAGGTATAAAATAAGTATATTACCATATATCCTCCATATAAGTAACTCTTATTCTGGTCCAGAGGTATATGGAGGTTTCCTAATTCATGGTACCCCAGATCCAAAATGATCATTGATTATCTTTGGTGTCCACAGAATGGCTGATGTTTTTATAGAATAAGTATCTACCTATATCACAGGATATGGTCAGTCTATATCAATTGGGATCGGAAGAATGGGGATAATCTAATGACCTACAATGTGGTGCCCCCTAGTTATAAATTGGTATATAAACCCCATTAACTATAGATATATCTACCATAAACTATAGTTATTGGAGTTATAAACCAACTTAGCTAACTATGGGGCACCACCTTGTATAATTTGGGTGGTATCACCCGTTGTTTTCCATGCCTTTGTCTGGCACTGAAGGGTTAACTGCAGATCTCCTGGTTACAGAAGCAGGTATTTGGCCATATTTGGGGTGCATATCCCCTGACATATCTGAAGCCTTTAATATGGTAGGTACCCCCAAATTAGGGCCCAAATTTGGTCGTTGATTCCCGGTCTTCTCTTGAATCTTCAATGTCCATAGGGTATCTTAATTGGTTTTTCCCCACCTGCCACAGGTGAGGGTCTCTAGATTTCAACAAAGGTGCAACTCTTCTCCTCTCCTCCTCGTCTCGCTGCTCCAGATCAGGCAGGGCACGGATCCCAACAGATGCAGAATGTCAGATAGCATGCCAGATGGAATGTCAGGTTATTATGTCAGCAAGAATGCCATAAAACATGTCAGAATATGAGTACAATAGAATGTCAGAATATATGCCAGATAGAATGTCAGTTGGTGGGGATCACTAAAAGAAAGTAAATCATATATTAAGTATCAGTATCTACCTATATCACAGGATATGGTCATGGGGAATAATGGAGATATTTAATTGCAATCGCCTATAGAGCTGGATATATCCCCTATCTATGGATGATTTTCCCAGTTAGAAATGTGGAAAAAAAGTATTTTCCAGCCAGCCATGCTTGATTACCGGAGCCATATACATGGATGCTGCGTAATGTTAGATATGTTACCCTCTGGTAAACTAACATAACTATCGAAAATCACCATGCTATCAATGGGAAAATCCACTATTTCTATGGTCATTTTCAATAGCTATTTTGACATAACCAGAGGATAAAGTTTCCAAGTGTTCTATTGGGGGGTTAGCTTCCAAAGTGGGAAGTTGTGATTAGCTACGTGGTGAGGCCCCCATGGCAACGAAATCGCCCTTCGTTGACGCACAGAAAACTTGCTTTACGTTGGGGAAAAGGGGAATATACCCTCCAGTAAATTAACATAGACCCTGCCAGATACGGGTTGAAAGACTAGTTTCCACTATAAATTGGTCAGTTTCAGGGTCTATGTTAATTTACCTATTGTTTATACTCTGCTTGTATGGAAAGTCACCTATTCTGGATATTAATGATTATTAATGTTCCCTACTATTTGGGGGTACGAAATTCGGATATATGGGGATATTCATGCTAGGGGATGTGAATGTTATACGTACTTCCCCTATAATTCATGACTATTCTAGTTGGACTCTACTGTTCTACTTTTTTGGGCTTTATCACCTATCACCTGGGGATATTCATGGGGGATATTCATGGGCATACATCATTATATGACCTTTAGAGTTACCAGCAAAACACTGGTTGACCTAAACAATGGCAGTCTAAAAATCTTAGGAACACAATGGTGGTCCCAGCAACAACCAATCAAAAAAAGGTCTCTAAAAAGGTCAGGGGTAAGGTATATCATCACTAAACCTTGATTATAATGGGGATACTGTATATTGGGATATATTCTAACAAATGAGCTCGTATTCCGGAAGGTTCAAATGGTCCTCCAGTTCCTTGACGTCCTCCTCCAAGATACTAATTATGACGTTTCTGATTTTTGGGGGGATATGAATGGTCAATATTAATTATCAATAATAATAATAAGCGAAAAATGACGAGCTCAAGGGGTGGAAACTTATAATGCCGATGAATGCCATAGATGGGTCAGTCATCGGTGAGTCGGGGATGGGACAAATGGCGAATTTTCACGGCAAAAATGATGATTAGCAATTGCATTTGCTGTGAAATTATAGATTCTAGCAATTCATTAGCAAAATGTTCTGTAGATGTCATCTGGAATTCCAGATCGAATTGATTTTTGCACCACCCGAAGTAACGGAGCCTGCCATGAGTGGAAGACTACTTTCCAATTCCAGGTGATGGCAGGGTTGTTTTTATTCGGATACCATGATATCCCCCCAAACTCTAAATTGAATCATAAGAGGGCGATAGAAAAATTAATGGACCCCTATGATGTTCATAATTTACATAGCCCCTAATTGATGATGTATATATATATATATACGCATATTCTATCTATTTACATATGCATATCTATGTATGTATATATATATAATTATATAGATTATATGTATAGTAGTGTGTATATATATATATACATATATATATACATATATATATATACATATATATATATGTACATATATATATGTATGTATATATATATATTTCTATATATATATGTCTATATATATGTATATGATTATATATGTACAGTAGTAAATATATATATATATGTACTGTGTATATATATATGTATATATACATGTCTATCTATATACATATAGATATATATATAATATGCAAGCGGTAGAAGTGCTCAAGTAGGATATGAAGAGTCACTGGAATCGATTGGACAAGGAGGGGTGTTCAACGCCTCATGAATCTCGCTCCGCGGCTCTTTTCAGCCAATACTTCACGGAATAGGCATGTCAACGCCTATGAGTGCTGTGGTAAAAACAGCATGCCCCCCGCATCTTCTTTCTCCTTGTGAGATGGTGATGCTACCCCTTGAACATTTTCTCCAAAACCAAAACCAAGACAAAGAAAAACCAAACAAGACGAAAATCATTTCGTGGGTTTCCATGGTGTCTCCGGCTCGATTTCTGGCCCTTGACTCTTTCTGTTTTCAAGAGGCTCCAGGCCTAGCAGTTTCCTTTTCCGAGCTGACGCTCTTTCTTCATCTTCGACTATGCGCCACTTGTGGCCCATGCGGTAGAACAGGTGCAGTTGCTTGTGCTCGTTGCTCTTGGTCAACCCGTTTGATAGCTGAGCTTCACTATGAACCCATCTAATCTCCACAGCGTTGCGAATCTGGGCAGATTTCAAGGAGAGTAACTCCAGGTCTGTTCTCTTCTCAGCGCCCTTCACGGACAAGACCTCGGTCTCTAACTTGTCGTACACATTCCTGGAGTCAGTAACCAGGCATCCACTGATCTGGTTGACGACACTGTTGATGTCTCTCACATTGACCTGAGCTCCCATCATTTCTGCCAGTTGGAATCTCGCAAAAAAGAGGAGATCTTCTCCGTTGTTTGCTGCTGCTGCTTCTGCTGCTCCGGGGCTGCGGCAGATCCTGCCAATCTTCTGCGAATGCCAGGCGACAAAGGTGACTGGCTCACAACTGCCATGACGTAACCGGTGAGATGAAATTCCAACTATAATGCCTTGTGTGCTTGAGCCATCTACGCGGTTCTGAGAGGCGGCATCTACCCATGCAAACAGTGACAACATGTGTGGTTCTATGGCATGTACCTTCATGCAGTGTTCTTTCATATCTTTGACCTTGTCAAGTAACCTGTTAGCCTTGTAAATGGTCTCTATAGTACTCTTGTTCACCTCTGACAACAGCAAGCCGACTTCAGCACTGAAGTGGGGCGCAACTTGTTGTGCGTGCCATGAGACCCCTCCCAGCAAGGCCCGAAGCTGTGTTTTCTCAGACTCCTCAGTGGGTGCATTTCGGTCTTTCTTTCTAAAGGCTCTCAGGTTAATATATTTCAAGTCTTCAACATACTTCGATTGTGACAACGAAAAAGAAAAATCTTCATGTTGTTCCACTTGAACTCCGCATTGGGTAAACCTTTTTTCTTCCCAATCTCCCCATTTATATTCCGTTTGGATACTCTTGAGAACAGTACACCAACCCTCATGCGTTTCATCCCCACTAAAAAGGAAATCATCAACATGACCAGAAATAATCCCTTTGGTAACCCCATCAACCACATAAACCCAGCAGCATGCGTCACTCCAGCATTTTTGCAATCCGAGTTTTGCAAAGCAATCTGAAATGGAACGATACCATTCCAGTGGCGCATCAACTAAGCCATAGCAGGCTTTCTTCACTTTGGTGATTGACTCTGCTGGGAGTCCCATCTTTTCACAGATCTCTGGGCATCCTATACAAAAAAGGTCATCAGGGTATGGCCTGCTTTGCAGGAAAGCACCTGTCACATCACCTTTTCGCATCTTGTGGCGATATGAAGCGGCTAATTGCATCTGCAGTTGCCTGGTCTGGCGAGTCGTGGTTGGAGAAGTCGTTGCTCTCTGTTCATAGCAGGGATCTTGGTATCCTAAAAGAACGGCTCTGGCTTTCGCCTTTCGGCTGCCATCCTCCTTCTGCTTCCATGTCAGTATCCAACGCATCTTCACTGCTTGTTCGCGTGCTGGGCGAAGTTTCTCTGGAAGGGCTTCAAAAGCCTTGGCAGCTATGAAGTTACTTACTTCCACGGCCTTTGCAGATCGGAACTGTTGTCGCTCTTCCTCAGATAGGTGACGCTCACAGACTTCAACTGCTGACCGTTTCTTCAAGCTACTGGCAAAGTAAGAAGGGAGATCTCGAAGAGCTCGTTCAGATCCAGCACGTGTGTCTGGCATGGGAACCTCCACGGCCACGGCCGCGGTCTCATCCATCCAGAAGGTGCACTCGGTGACTGCAAACACTTCCTGGACACTTGACTGGTTCCACCATGGTGGGGCAGCAGCCATGCCTTGTTGGGCACTCATTCGAGGCCTCTGTGACACGGGTGCTCCTGAAGATGTAGAAGGCGTAGGCCTGGAAGTTGGACTCCTGGATCGCCCTGTTGGCCTGGATGTTGGAGGAGCCGGTCCCATGCCACTCATCTCATCTACCATGGGGCCTCGTTTTCTTGCACATCTTCTCATTGGTTGCCATTCTTGGACTGGATCTTGAGCTCATAGCCATTCTGCATAAGAGGGTACTTCGGTGGACACATCCAGAAACTCGTTCCCTCCAAGTTGTTGAGCTACTCTATCAAAGTCCCAGTCATCGTATTGTTTGGCATGTAGTTCTTCTAAGAGGACCTCCCGCTCGGAGGCTCGACGTAGTTGCTCTGGGGAGCACTTGAGAAGTCTTCTCCCTCTGACGCACCAAATTGAGCTGCCCTGCTTGTGGGTCCCGTCGGGAGAGCGATGTTGCTCCACCGCCAGGATGCGGGCTGGCCCCACAAACGAGCCACCTTTAATGGCTGCTTGGCCGCTCACTTGCTTTCTCCACACATACACTAGGTCTCCTGGCTCATAGTTGGTGACATCTCTGGGTTTTGAGTTCTTGGCTTTTTGGAGTCTCTGGCTTGCCGTCCATTCAAGGAAGGCCTTTTCCGCACTTTGCATTCGCTGGAGCTGGCGATCCATCTCGCCAGAGGCGTTCTCTACCAGCAGCTCTGGACATTCACTGGGGCCGCAAGGGAAAAGTCGCCCGGTGGCATCAGGCGCACGGCCAAGGGCATGTTGGATGGGCGAATAGCCTCGGATCAGTTCTCGGCTATTAAAGGTCCTAGTGGCTTCAGCCAAAGCTTCTGCTGCGGTGACTTCTGGGTCATCTTCAGCTATTTTGTTCATGAGAGTCTTGGTACCCTGAATAGCCTGTTCACAAATGCCCACCTTCCAGTGAGCTTCACCCGGAATAATGTCCAACATTATTTGGTGCCTATCACAGTATTCTTGAACCACATGACTCCTGAAGCTACCATCCGGATCAACCCTGAGCTGATTAGGAAAACCAAAATACTGAACCCAATGTTCCCCAAACGTTTCAACAAACTGATTGGCAGTAAGGTGACTTCTTTTCCCCGTAAGAACAATTTTTCCAACACGAAAACGGCATCCCTCGTCCACGAACATCAAAAATTGATAGGACTCCTTAGTTTGTGGGTGTTCCCAGTGCCCAATATCCCCTGACACAGACGCCCATTTTGGGGGGTGAGGCTCCAAGGTGGCTAACGGCCGTGGCTTCGGTCTACCCCGTTCCTTACAAACTGAACACTCAAAACGTTCGGCTTCCCTGAGCACATCCTCTGACACTCCCCTGCGTCGCAGGGCTTGCACCAGGTGTCTGGTTGGCCCGTGGCCAGTGGCAGCATGTAAGAGGTACAGTCGTTTTCTTATTTCAATAGTCAGACCCTGACCCCTTTGTTGGTTATCTTCCCCAACCAGAACTTCGTGGTTCCCCTTACTGTCACACTTCACATGATTGGTTCCCTTGATTCTTTCATGCTCATCATGAACACATGAACCGCAAACAAAACCATGTTGAGAATCATGAATGTGGTGACAACTGCAACTGATCCCATTACCAAAAGTTTCCCCAATTTGGTGGTCTCCCACAAACTCCCTTTTGAGGTCTTCATCTTCCGCTCCATGAATCAACGCATCACAGACCCTTCGGGCAAATTCGGGGGTGTAATAGGCAGTTTTGTTGGTAAGGGAACCCTCGCACTTCACATGTTTCTGGTGAGGCCCACAGCTACATGGCATGTTCATCCTTTTTGCCAACAAAGCATGAGTGGTCATGAGTTTCCAGCCTTTCGAAATTGGGTTTTTCTCATCATCAACAAGACCAACACGACAACCCCGTACCACAGCAAACCATGGATTATGTTTCTTCACCAGTTCCTGCATCATTGGAAGCCTCCATGCCTGACATGATTGTGACCATTCCCAAGTGACATGTATACCATGCTGAATACAGTACGTATATATGACACTGCAACCGACATACTGTTTCATGGCAGCTTTGCGCTTCTCAGAAAGGGCCTCCTTCTGAGCTTCACTTCTCTGGTTGATGTTTTGCATCACTGAAAAAGGTCCACAAACCGGAGAAAGCCAAACATGTTTTGGTTTATAATGGTCAATATCTTGAATGACTTTGTGAATCCCCTGGTTGGTTCCTAGATCATACTCATTGAAAAGTGAGCAGCGTCGGGCCGCACCCTCGTCACCTTTCTTTTGTTGCATGGTGCGAGACAGCACGCTGTCGGCCGAACATGCCACTTCCAGCAGCTCTATGCGCTGGTGTGATAGCAGGGCCTCAAAGGCATTCGAAATCAATCTGTCACTGCAATGGGACAAGTGTCTTACTTTTTGCTCAGGTAAGGCTTCCCATGAGCCCCTCCAGAGCTCACTGTCGACCTGCATTCCCGCCTGTGACAAATTAAAGTTTTCTACACTCCCAGCTGAAGCTACTGTGGGATCGGCACAAAAGAGCCTGTGGATGACTCTGTCATCTCGGAGACACTGGATGCTTCGACCTTCTTGTGAGGCCTCTCGGCTTTCAGATTGTCCACGTCCTCCTTGAGGGCGTGCATCATCTGCATCATCTGCATCATCATGTTCTCGGTCTTGCCATTCGAGCCGCTGGCCGGCGTCGATGTGTTCTTGTAGCCGCTGGAGGTCTGCTTGTAGGTCGGCATCGGATGCTGTGCCTCTGGGCTCTGGAGCCAATTGGCCAGACGGGCCAGGCGGTAGTCGCATTCCCCCTCGGTGGCGGTCTTCACGACCCAGCTGGCATACTGTGGGTGTTGGGCTAGAAGCTCGTGGTACTGCAGACTGCAGTGTTCCCCGAACCCCACAGGGTCCTCCGGAGAGGCGGCTGTGGTCTGGTAGATCTTCTTGGTGCCCAAGCGCTGCAGCTCCTGAATGGTCTCGGTGCCGCGGGTCTTCACCATGAGCTTGTTGTTCACGTAGTCCACAAGGTCGGACTTCTTCTTGCTGGCCTTGTTCAGTTCGATCATGGCATGGCGCATCGGTGGCCGTACCTTCCCTTTCTGAGTGACCATCCCGTTGGCTTCCTTGAGTTCCAAAAGGCGACTCTCGATCTCCATGATGCTCCACTGTTTTGGAGCTGTTTCGCCAAAGGTCATCAGGAGCTCTTCCACCAATTCCTTTCTGGTGGCACGAGGCATGGCTCTTGTTCACTGACTCGTTGGGGATCTCGTCTAGCTTGTGCTGGAGAGCTGCAGGAGGAGGTTGTTCTTGCTCTGTACACTGACTGCTGTCTGAGATTTTTCCAACATGTCCATGGAAACCCTGGGAAAGTTTTTCATCATCAACAACCACATGGTCATGAACAACACACCCAACATCATCATGAATGCTCGGATCACCAACCGTGTTCAAGGGGTTGTGAAAAGTGCCTGAAACATCGCTACTGACCTTCCTTTCCATCTCAGGCGCACGGAAAGAAAGGAGTTGTCCCTACAGGAACGCATTCAGGCTCGGCACTGGCTGTGCAGTGCTCTGAGCATCACTGTACCAATCCTGAGTCATGGGCAGCAGCTGATGGCCAGTGGCCGAACGTTCCATCTTGATGATCTTGGATGGGTTGATCTTGCGGAAGACGACCATGTCCTCAGAGAAGTCGATGATTGCTCCCAAGGCCCGTAAGGACTCAATGGAGAACAGCACAGGTCCTGCTCCCGCATCCAACGCATGTACTTGTACTTGTCCAGGTTTGCCATCAGCTTGAACCTCGAGTGAGGCTGTGGACACGCACTGGTTCTTTGATGAATTTCCAAAACCAAACGTAGGCTTGTTCTCCAAGTCAAGGTCGGCCAAACGAGAAGTCCCATGCTTGTACTTGTTGAGGGCAATGATCTTCTCGAGGGCCACCACGCTGCCAAGGGTCTTTGTAGCCCCTCCATCAACGACAGCCTTGCCTTGTTCGACGGCCATCTGAGTGGAGATAGGCCCTATGCTGTTGGTGTCGGCAACATCAAAGAAGGCCTCTGGGCAAGCATCGGAGAACCCAGCATCCAGGTAGTTCACCTCGTGGTCGTCCGGGACATAGGGCTCCACAATCTCATGGTCCTTGGTGATCTGGTCTTGTGCAAAACAGATGAAAGGTGCAGCCTGCTCTTCGGCTGAAGAGGCTGTCGTTGTTGCCATTGCCTTTGGACATGATGAAGTCTTGTGAGGACCACCACATCGGAAGCACTTTTGATCTGTGCCAGAAGCTACAGCCGAAGTGCTTCCAGAGGGCTTGAAGTTGGTGCGGTAGTACTTCCGAGACATCCTCACCTGATGTTGTTTCTGTCTGGCCTCTTTCAAGGTGCGACGCCCGCGCTCCATCATGGCTAGGGCTTCTTGAGCCACATCTTCAGCTTCACCCAGGAGTGCGAGGCCCTCGTCATTGAAGTTGCGGTGAGCCTGGGCAACCCAGGCAGTGTCATAGTCCTCAGACTCGGCCTCTTCATTCTCATCCACCCACCAGCTGGAGTGACGATTGGCTGCATCTCGACGACGCAGGTCCTCATCAGTCCACTGGCTGCGTAGCTCCTGTGCCACTCGGGTCATAGTGAAGTCGCCCTTCAGGGCTGCCACGATCATGTTGCGCTCGTTGGTGTCCAGGCCAGAATCAAACAAGAGGTACCAGCCCTGAACATACTCTGGTAGTAGTTCAGGGGCTTCCACATTCCAGTCGGCATTCTCGGAAGGTGTCCAAGAGGTACTCCACCAGTCATTCGACCACCAGTCCGGATAACTCCAGGAGTCTCCTGAAGGACCTGGACCAGTGGAGCTTCGCTCCTCAGTTGCATCCTCGGTGGCCTCAGCTTGATCATCAGGTCGAGCAAGCGCTTCCCGATCATCCTGAATCTCCTCAGCACTCAGGTTCTGACTGCCAGCCAGGGAGGGTGTCCTCCTGTAGTTGGCCCAAGGGTCGGTGGACCCCGGACGGCTATAGCCGCCGTAGCTCTTCTCCCACGCTGGCTTCTTTTTCTCATAGTGAGACATCACCCTGTGAAGTCCTTGCCTAGCTCTTGCATACAGTTCTGACTTCCTAGTGACGTACTCATTCATGGTCTCCCCCTTCTTGCGCCTGGACTGCCGGAAGTAACGGCTCAAATGATCCGTCAGTTCAGGCATCTGTGGAAGGCCCAAGTTTGACCTCAGGTACGTCAGAAGCCGCTGCACGCCTCCATTGAAGGAGAGCCATTCGGGATGCTTGCCCACAGTGAACCTGCGAGCAGTGCCCGTCAGCTCTGTGAGAAGCCTCGGGCCGCACAAGTAGCGCTTGTGCATTGCTATGGATTGCTCCCACAGCAAAGCGCTCTCTTCAAACTCCTGATATGTTCCGGCATCTCCATCCCAAATGGGAACTCCTTCTCGCGTCTTCTCTATCCTTTTCTGCTTCTCCGCCATGTTGTTCCTCCTATGGCTCTGGCAATAGGAGGCTGTAGGTCCCTGGTCTCACGCCCGCCCGTAGGCAGGCTCCGCTACCGTGCAAGCGGTAGAAGTGCTCAAGTAGGATATGAAGAGTCACTGGAATCGATTGGACAAGGAGGGGTGTTCAACGCCTCATGAATCTCGCTCCGCGGCTCTTTTCAGCCAATACTTCACGGAATAGGCATGTCAACGCCTATGAGTGCTGTGGTAAAAACAGCATAATATAGGTGTATATTTATTTGCGGTACCATGAAATCCTCCACTCTCAGCCCAAACAGACCCAAGAGACGATGCTGCTGTCGAACAGCAAGACCTTCCGTCCAGCCACCTGTCGTATCGGTATGACTTTTGGGATTTGGGTATGGCTTAAAACCCTACCCTGGTTTTCACACCAAAATAGGTGGTAAATAGATGTTCGCCCCAAATATGTGGTTGGTTCCCTCCCTGAAAAAGTTTAACTTCTAGTCATCAGGTATAAAAAAATATCATGATCCCATAAAAAAAAGACAAAAAAAGTCTGGCTGGGAATGGCTGGGAACCTTGATAACCTGGTAGTGTTAACTTCCCCATGTTGAATTTGTCGGACATCCAGTATATCGATTCGGAAAAGATTGACATGTCCAACAGGAGTTCCGGAATGGCGAGCATAACAGGTCTGGAGATGTCGTGCAACTCGTAAATCACACAGAAATCGACAAACAACTACCATATATAGTTTGCATCTACTTACATGTTCTCTACATTGTCTAGAAATTGGAGAAACCTTGTTGGTGGATCTCTTCGAATTCTTCCAACGTAAAACTCTCCCGGTTCCGAATCAGATTCCGAATCGGATTCCGAAACCACTTGGTGGTCGCTACGGTCGGTCGCTACACTGCCACTGTCATCTTGGAACCGAAGTCTTTTTGTTCTGGTTTTAGCCGGTCAGTATATATATATACATATATATATATGTGTGTATGTATATATATATATCATTATATATCCACATTTATGGCCACTAGAGTATTCCAATCCCTTTCATTTCATGTCATTTCAAATCCTTCCGTTCATTCATTCACTCATTCATGCAATTCAAGTCAACTCAACTCAACGCAATTCAATTCAATTCAATCATTCATCCATTTTCTTCATTGCATTAATTTCAATTCACCTCTTTCCAGCTCATAAACAATTCCTATAAGCAAACTGGTTCCGTCATGTCCTATTTTCGAAACTTCCGCCCCGGCGCGTGCCCGGCACGGGCACCTGGTATCCTCATCTGACTCAATATCTGCATCTGATAATAAGTTCAAAATCCGTGGTTAATCACCAAGCATTGCAGCAGCTTCTAATTACAACCCCAGATTGGTCTCAAACTTATCAACCCCAAAAAAAAATTGGCGGCGAAACTTGGTAAGTTTAGGACAAAAAATCGCCAGCAAGTTGTGGGTGCATTTGATCAATTATAATGATTATGCCCTCTGGTAAACTAGCATGACCAAGGAAAATCACCATTATTAATGGGAGAATTCACTATAAATGGTCATTTTCAATAGCTATGTTAGTTTACTAGAGGGTAATGTCATCAACCAATAGGAATTTGGTCCATGAAATCCCCAGGGTCCCCATGGATTCCCCATGAGGCCGCTGACCTCATCCAGTAGGTCCAGCAACTTCGCACGCACATCGCTGCGAACCTCGCTACACGGCAACCGCTACACGGCACCCTTCAGAAAGGGCTGGATTTTTTTCAGTTTTTTTTCCATCCGGGGATGGGTCAAAACCCTGGTACCCCTAGTGAACCCCAAAATAGCTGGG
Organism: Cladocopium goreaui; assembly: GCA_947184155.2. Lineage (NCBI taxonomy): Eukaryota > Dinophyceae > Suessiales > Symbiodiniaceae > Cladocopium > Cladocopium goreaui. The sequence goes on from CAMXCT020000832.1 coordinate 108,914, forward strand.
TTAAAATGGATGTGAATAACCCCCTAAAAATTGTATTTTCATAGGTATTGATCCATACCCAATCCAACAATCAGAAAGAATCATCAATCATCCAACAAACTCACTGAGTTTCAGAACGAGGACGTCTGGTAATTACAACTAGCCCAGTCAACTGGCCGTATACGAAACCACCGGACCCAGTCCCCTGAGTTTCCAGGTCCCCTACAGCTGCCACGATCTCTGCCACGTCCGTCATGACCCCATGGCGAAATGGCTATTTGAAGAGGGAAAACCCTGGGAAGTGGCCGTTTTTTGGAATATGGAAAGGTCTGGGAAAAGGGGAAAAGGATGGCTATCACCCACTTCTGCTGAAAATGGTGATGCTCTCCATTTTCTTAGGGACTTTGGGAGAAGTTGGTTGACCAACTAGGCACCAACTACTATGGGAAATACTTATGAATTTTATGAGGGGTTTAAGAAACAAGAAGGGGGGTACCCCAAAAATGACCAGTTTCGGATATCATGGGGGAAAAAAACCGGCTTCGACAACTTGTGAGATGGGGGGGAAATCCCTGAAAAATTGAGACGTTTTGTTCGTTGGGGAAATCCTGGAACCGGTGGGGCATCCCATGTAGACATGGTGGGACCGAAGCGGCTTCTCGGCTTCGCACTGAATGGTTTACATTGGGTTTTCCAATTGAGTTTACCCACCGGTCATCAAACGTGGCTAGCTGGAAAACCCCTAAAACCGGAAAGTTTCAATGGGAAACTTCTATAAATACGGATGATTACCAGAGCGCAACCATCAAAATTGCCACTTCATATGGGCTACACCCATGGTATACGTGTTCTTTTTTTTGGTATACCCGGTATACCTCATTTCTGGACAATCCATTACATTCTGAACCATCTGCACTTCATGTCTTGGGCCCAAGATACAACACTCGGGGGCGGGCGATGGACTTGATACCTTGATAATTCTGGGATATGGCTACGTGTCAATGGTTTAAACATGTGTAAACCAAGGGGAAACACATGCGATGGTCACTCTTGGGATTTATTTTGGGATTAACCATCCAATCTTTGTACCCAATGACTTGACCCATACCCATATTCATCCAAACGAAGTAGGCCAACAAGATCCAAGCGGCATGGCTACCGCTGCACGCAGGCGGCTTTCCCACGCACGAAGCCGATGATCAGAGGTGCGGTTTCCGCCCTCGACACTCTCCAGGACTTTTCCAACCCTTCCATTGGCAGTCTGCCCAGTGATGGCATTTGACACAGGGCATGGCGCAAATGGAAGGGCAAACAATAAAGGCCCGTCTTGGGGCTGTGCGACTTCTCGAAATCACGATGACTGATTGGAATCAGTCAATAAGCCATTTATATGTTTCTGATTTTCTGGGCATATCTTTGCTCAAAGCACATGTTTTTCTTAATGGGGACTGTCAACCGTGGACTCACATTGCACCGGCTGAACTTCATCATCAAGACCTGGTTGTTTCGCCAATGAGGCGGTGCTGTTTTGTCCAAGGGGATGTTTTTATGGTAACGGGAATAATACATGTTTAATCTATCAAAATGCGAGTTTAGAAATGTTTATTTTATTTTATGTCCCACCCAATGAAAATAGGAATACAATGCTGAGATAATCTTGAGATAATGGTGAGATAGTATTGCGATAGTGGGCTATTATGGCCTGGCTGGTCTGAAAAAGACAGACCTTCAACACATCAACCAGCAAACAAGAATCATGCCTGACGTTGTAAAATGGTTCCAACATGTTCCAAGCAAAAACAACTAAAGATCAAGCCATTAACCTACCCAACCAAGATATACCAGAACGGAAGGGACCTTGGGATATTGTCCTGGAAATCTACAAATTGAAACCTATTTGATCCCAAGGGTAAGGGGCATCAAGGACTCAACAGATTGGTTGGTCGTCATCGAGTTGGGAGGACCTCCTTAGAACACTTTTTCGAAGGTCGAACACAATGTGGAGCAAGTTCATATAAAGATATGTAAAGCATCTGGTGATGGCTTCTTCCTCATTTTGGGATCAGTTTGCTAAGGCGTGAGCCCTTCGGGTTTATCTCATTTACAAATGTAAAGTTGTAAGAATCCTGACTCTAACATCCTAAAACCGCGTCCGGTCTTCCTGCAAGAGTGAGCCCCTAACAGTTGCACTCAATCCTATTCTACGATATCCTAATGCAGGGCTAAAATTACCAGCAACTACCATTTCAGTAGGCTGAAGTATGGTGATGCCGCGCTTACAGCTGTTGAAACATCACACAGTTGATGCTACCCAACAGTTAATCTTACTGGTGCTAAACGTAGGGAATGGATGGGTTGCTGGGGGTTGCTGGGATGATTTCTAGATCGTCTTCCTTGGGAAACCATACTTGTTCCATATCTACCCTCTGGTTATGTCAAAATAACTATGGAAAATCACCATAGAAATAGTGAACTTTCCCATGAAAAATGGTGTTTTTTTCCATGATGATGTTAGTTTACCAGGCCGGGTATGTTGAATTACCCGGCCTGGTCATGTGACAGTTTGCGAACTCGAAAGTCCCCATAGGATATTGACAGCTAGTCCTACAACTGGCTAAGAAAATACTCGCAAAATCCCAACGAAAACGACGTGGTATTAGCAATCAAACCCCCATGTTCAGTGGTTGAAGCCCTACATATATATATATACACAATTATGTGTATATATCTGGGTAAACCAAATAATATTTCACTAACCTGAATTCTTGGGCCATAAAAGGGGATGATTCCCCCAAACCTATCCATGATTCCAGGGCTCGGGAGAACAGGGTTCGGTCGTTAAAATTTACTCATATATATGTAACATATCCATATATAACGTAATATATCCATATATATATATACATGTAATATATACCCATAATGTATTTACCCATAAGATTTATCCATATATATGTAGTGTATATATATATAAGAATAATCCAATCTTCATGAAACCAACCAGTACACCAATGTCCATTACACATTCGTCAATGAATCCCTTCCTCCGTACTATAAAAGAAAAATCACCGACTGAGAAAGCCTCAGAACATTCAACCATAACTGGTTGGTGGTTTTAACCATCTTGAAAAATATGAAAGTCAATGGGAAGGATTATCCCATATATTATGGAAAATAAAATTTATGTTTGAAACCACCAACCAGAAAAGGTTAATTCAGTGTTGTGCATCAACTTTGCTATCGTACACGTTTTGGCCTCACCTAGCTAATCTCATTTTCCCATTTTGTCGCAACACCCCCAATAGATAAAAAAAGTTGGAAACTTTAACATATCTAACACGTATATCCATATATAGGCCTCGGGTAATCAAACATGGCTGGCTGGGAAATATTCTCCAAATGGAGGTTTCTAGCTGGGAAAATCAACCGTAAATGGGGGACAATACCTAACTTTTGGAGCTTTAAATCAGGTTAAATCCCATAGTGCCCATGAAAATCACCATGTTGAAGCTTGATATTGATATCCCAATCCATAATGTCCTTTTGGTAAAAATAGAGGGGCCGGGAGCTGGTATACCATCATCATTTCCCTGTTGTTAAAGGGGTTTCTTCAAACCCCTCTATTACTCAACCAACCAATGGGAAAAGGACATCTAATGTCAACCCATTAATAAACCCATAGGCTATTTAATTGGGAAGGTACCATTTAAGTATCAAATAATCACTATTGAAAAAATACCCCCCTAATTAATAAACCATGGTTTAGCAAAATCCGGGGTTGACATTATAACTGATCAAACTCCAATAACTATGGTTTATGGCATTTATAACTAAATTTACTGGTGCCTATAAACCAACTTATAACTGGGGGCCCCCACATTGTATGTTTCCATGACCACCTTCTGCCTCACCCGACCTCCACCCATCACCGAGTTACTGCGAGGAGGGGGCGAAGGAGCCATCGCGCAGGGAGGAGCCCCGGGACAGGCCGGCGACCTCAAAGTCCTCGTCGCCCGGGAGCTCCTGCTTGGTGAAGTTGCTACAAACATCCGTAATTTCACGGGATAACTGGGATAACCATGAAATCATGAGATATTCATGGGATAATCATTGGGGATAATGATGGGATGAAAGGGGATATTACAGATATGTATATATATATATTCATTGGATTTTCCATGTATGGTAATGTCATGATAGTTTGCATATGGTCATTTTATGGCAATTTCATGGGAAACCCTCAGGCAATCTGGAGGTAGACTGATAGATCAAGGTAATTGGGATATATACGATACATGGGATGTATAACTTCAATATGGTAAAATATACCGTACGTACATATAAATATATATACACATAGAATTATACATCCCTGAAGAGTTATACATCCCATTTATGTGTATATAGTATATATATATATACTATATATATATGGTAAATCAAGTATAAGATATTGAATTGTATAAGTATAAACCTTATGATTTACAGGGATGCTCCCAACACACCCCAAATGACTGAAAATTAAGATGTGACATCATCCGTTTCGCTAGCGGGTATCTGTAATAGCTTGGGATAACCCCAATTGATTACTGGGGAAAACGATTGTCAACAATGTAATTTGGAAAATAGCTAATGTTCAAACAAACCGATGCATCATGTAGAAAGAACGTATAGACAGGGAGGGGGGAGAGAGAGAGAGAGAGAGGGGGGTAGAGACACATTGATATGTGGATCAATATATGCATATAGACACCACTGCCAATGCGTGTATGTTATATACTGTATATAATATATATATATATGATACAGTGCTACATTGAAATCGTTTTTTTTAATGCTTATTCATGTCGCCTCTATGTGATACCTGTGATGGCCGGGAGGGAGAAGCAGAGAAGCAGCTGTGCCTTTGATCATTAGCTTTAGTACTTGGGTTTCACAAATCCCAAATTTCATGTCATGTTTCCCTAAAGTGCCGTTTTGGAGGTGTGTATGATGATGTATCCCATTAAATATACCCATTATGGTTGGTTCTAAACCCCCATCAACTTTACTTTTTGAATCCCATTGAATCACTAAATCCCAGTAAATCCTATTAAATCCTAGTAAACGTTCAATGATTAAAGTCCAACATCTTCAACACCTACCTTCAGCACAGCTTCAAAAAGCGCCACGCCACTCACCCCGTCCGTGTCAGGCCGCAGGGTGTCGTTGTCCTGGCGCCATGGCGCCAGTGTTGCTGGGATGATCCAGGATCGGGGGAAATCCCTGGAAGTCGTTGGGAGAACATGGGAATAATAGGGATAATACAGTGGGATGGTGCCCCCCAACCCCATTAACTAGAGCTATATCTGCCATAAACCATAGTTATGAGAGTTATAAACCAACTTAGCTAACTATGGGGCACCACCTTGCAGTGGGATAAACGGGAGAATAGTAGGGACGGAAAAAAAATTATGGGGAAAACTGATGATAAGGATGATGAGTCCCAGTAGGGAATCTTATCCCTGATAGTAATAATACTCATGTAGTGGGAGAATATTGGGATCAAAATGGGATAATGATGGTGATATTTTTCAGACAATCCCACATCACTATCAAAGGGTAGAGAATCGGATAGATTACTTGGAGGATCATCCAACTTAGAAAGTGGTAACCCTGGTGAGTAAGTTCCCTTTATTCGTCAAGTATCTCATGTATAAATAGTATATTTCACTAAACCAAGAAACACGAACCCCCCCCTTAGACCTCGTCGTGGGACGATACTCCAAGTAGGTGGTTTACATCTGAGAAACTCGCCATGTCCATGCGGGCCCTGCAGGAGCGCTTGAAAAACCTGTGATGTATCCGAGATGTTGACAGTTCAAGCATTATCTGAGAAGTTTTGGAAATATGTACGTTCTTCGTGATATACATATGGGCTTGTCTGAAAATATTTGAATTTCACCATCTAACATGGTGAGTTACACGGATTAATTAAACAACAAACTCATGGGATGTTTAACCAACCGCAATGGGAATCTTTAATGGAATATTGGAATATGATGGATGGAGTTGTCTGAAAATGGGGGATTGACGCTCAAAGTGTCACTTTTTTTGATGGAAATGATGACCAACCATGCGATGAAATGGGGTACCCTATCTTCAGACAAACCCAGGGCCACTTTTCCAGGATGTCACAGATGATATGTTCCTTGCAATTTCCACGTGTCCATGTTTTTTGCTATTTGGGGTTTGCTCTGTATATACAGATTGTTCCTAGCAATAGTGGGTAAGTTTGGAGGATGCAGTCGGCCTTGGTCATGAAACGCCAGGAACCAACCCCAGGAATACCCCAGAACTGCCTGAAACCGCACGGGCGACAAGGACGTATTGCGGACCTCGCCGATCCAATACGCACATCTGCCAGTTTTTTTAGGATTTTCCGTCCCAGGAAAAAAATGTGAAAAAGGGTGCTGCAGGTCGTGTCTAATGGGGCAGGTAGTGCCTTATGCGCCAGATTCTTTTCAATGAGTCTTGTGTCAAATCCCGGATCAACCGTTTCAAAAATAGAGAGAGAGAGAGGGAGGGAGGGACGGAGGGAGGTAGGCTCGCGCAAGTTGGCATAAAAACACATCATTTCATAGGGTTCAGCTGGACATTGACAAGGGGCCCTGGTTGTCTCTCATCTCAACAGATCAGATGAACCCAGTGACGTTCATCCAGCCTAACTGGTTGGTGGTTGAGCCACCCCTCTGAAAAATATGAGTTCGTCAGTTGGGATGATTATCGGATGATTATTCCCAAAATATGGAAAAATAGAAAATGTTCCAAAGAACCAACCAGCTAAGTTTTATGGACTCCTTGCTGTTGGACCAAAACCCCTCCCAGGTCTCCCAGCTTTGGCCCAAAGAATAGACAACCCAAAACTCAGCCCCGGCAGTCACGATTAGAGTGGTTGGTCCACTTGGTTCATCAGCGCTACCCGGCGATGATGGGAAAATTGAAACCGGAAACCCCGATCTTTGTCTTTGATGGGATTTTAACCATATGGTTTCCGGTTTTCAGATTTTCCCAACAAAACCAATCCATTGATTGGTAAATCCAAGAGACTCGGGGGACCTTTCCGGCCAGCGCCACCTCGGAGGGACCAAAAATGACAGCAAAGGCTGGAAACTTTGGTGGAAAATTTAAGGGAGAAAACATATGGAAAAATATGGGAAAAGCATGTGAAATATGGGACACATATGGAAAAAATATGGGAAACACATTGGAAATATATTGAAATGTTTGATGAAAAATATGGATAAATATATGTGACTATATAGATTGAAAAAGAAACCAATTAGATCTCAATTTCTTGGAGCGGAATTGGACTAGCAACATCAACATCCAATGGGAATCCACTGCGTCCCATTGGACATCAGCCAAGCAATTCAGCAACCGCATCCATTCTGGTTGTGACTTTTGAATCATTCGCAAATCGCTGAAACCTTGGGTTTTTTCTTCAGCTTTGCTGTGATCTCAATGCCGGGATGATCCCAGAAGCTCCATTTCTAATGCTTAAAAAAAATCCAGCAACCATGGCCAATCTAGGCCAACCGTAGACTTAGACCAAGCCATCAATGTTTGGCTGGGTTTCATATTCCCCGTGTCCAAATGGCAAAAGATTGGAATTGTTCGAAAAGGGAGTGCATTTTTCAATCCAGTGCTTCATCATCAATTCGTCCCATCCAACATTGCCATCTTTGCAAAAATGTCTGGACAAAGCCGGTAAACATACGTGTGTTCTTCCGCCTTAGGCCATCTACCTTCCATGGTCAACTCCCCTTTCGTAAAGAAGCCAAGAAATTTGGTCAGCTGCTTAAATCCAAGCGCTGGAAGCCCAATCTTTGCCTTGGAAAAACTCTATCTTTAATGCTTAAAGAACCCCACTTTTGTAAAACATTTGATCGACTGTTCTGGGTTGTATAGACAAATACCCCTATCCCATCCCATTGTACTGGTTGGCTAACAACTGCTCCTTCTATGTGTTCTAACAATCCCCATTCAACCAGGTAGTACAACCCCAAGAAAAAAAGAAAGCATCAACAAAGGTGTCATTTATGGCTCATACCGTATTTGATTACCCCTAAATCATCCATTTTGATCGGATTTTCCATGACCATCCAGCTTTTGGGGGATCCCCCATTGATGGAAACCCCCATCAATGGGTTCCTCCAAAGGTTCACGCCGCGCGACTGGCTTCTCGCCACTCTTTCGCAGCACTGAGACCAAGGGATGTCGCCTTGGGGAAAACATTGTGGATTTTCATGGGGAAAACATCTGGAAAACATGGGAAACTCCATGAAAAAAACACCTATGAATGGGCCAAATGTATTGGGATTATATACTATACAATTAACGGAGGAAAATAGAGTATGAATGGGACAATGGGGATTATTCAATTTGAAAAATAAATGATTTTCTATTGGGAAGTGTTCGGTTTATGTGGGTTGTATCGAAGGATAAGGTGGTGCCCCAGTGCGTTAGCTAAGTTCGTAAATCACGTGGGTTTATAGTATATCGAACTACTATTCTGGGTGGTATAAACCAACATTCACATCACGCGGTAGAAACCACCACCTTGTGTGAATGCCAGTGAGCTTTAGTAAATTTGGGATGTTTTTGTAGGATCGTCACCAATGGAAATCTTAAATTGACAAAATGGCATTGAAGCAACTCAACTAAAACCCATTTTTAACCGACAACAAGAATCGGAATTTGAAACCAACAGATTTAGGTCGTTTCAGCAACACAACGACGTTGTGACACGTGAGGGTTTGACCATCTGACCAGGAGATACAAAAAATCTATGTCGCTGGGAAAATCGTCTGAGCAGTGTTCAAAAACACGTGATCAACTGGTTAAACATGATGACACCATAGGTTAACTCCCTGATAAATCGGTTTAAGGCATTTTTGAACGCTGCTCATCTATAAATGGTGGATTACCTATTGCCATGTTTGCTTACCGGAGGCTAGCCAAGAAAACGGCCAATTCGAAGATTTCTCCGTTGCACTGGGTCATTTGATCCTGCAAAAAATTCTCTTGAAGAAAGACCTTGACATTGGGAAATTGGGCCAACATTTGGGCCAAACAAAGTGGGAAATCGATCAAAATATGACCTGATAATTGACAGTTCCCGACTTCACAGTGCTCCTGAGTTGCTGGGAAACAGCTCCATGGCTTGCTGGAAAATCGTCCATTTATGTGGTTTTCAACAATCATGCAAACCATTCCCAAATCCACAAATAATTATGGGTGGTATGTTTACCATCAGAAATGGGGAGGGTTTATTCCATTAAAACCTCCATTTCGTGCGGGTTTCCATTTCCAGCGGAGCTGATGCCTTCCGGAATGTCCGTGGCCACCATGGCTAGAAAGGAACTCTATTTCGAATGGTTGGAAAAAACACGAAACCAGAATTGCTAATGATCGGCCTTCATGGGGGCTACTGGGGTTGAACTTGATTTCATGGGATTTCGCTGAAAGGAAAAAAATGGACACTTGAAGCCCCGTACAATATTTGGGGTTAGAAACCAGGGTGAAACCTGCAATTGTTTCTACATCCCTGTTTATCTCAAGATGGATTAATGGTATGGTGCATTTCTGTACTGGGACCCTACAATGTGGGCCCCCGCGTTATACGGTGGCTTATATATTATAGAAACCCATGTATAGTTATAAACACAGTAAATGCAACAGTTACTCTAGTTATGTTTACCATTTGTTCACGTTTCCTGGGACACCACCAAACGTAGTAGACTAGAAGTTATCCAGATACAATAGTTTTGAGTTGGTTGTATATATATATACATATCCCATGACACCCCTTTGTAGCCCATTATATCATATAAATTGATTGGTTAAACCAGCATTTTCGTATATGTGTTGATTCAACCACCATTCCATCGTAATGTGATTGTTTACATATATATATATATATGTGGGGGTGGGCTTACGTCTCATAAAAGTTTTCATTTTCTTCTTGGCTATCATATCTAAATATTATATTATTTATATGATTATCATAATCATCCTATGATTTTCTATTATTTGTGTCCCATCACATGCTATATTTTGTTGGTTCCACCAGCATTTTTGTATCAACAGAAACCCATATATATATAAACTCATCATATTGTATATCATTATATGATAATATATATGTTGACTCATTTCTCATAAACTATCTATAGCATTATTATATAGATATACACATAAACTATATATATATATAGATTTCTCATTTCTCATATATATATACCCTCTGGTAAACGTTTACATAACTATGGAAAATCACCATTTTTTATGGGAAAATCCACTATTAATGGGCCATTTTCAATAATTCTTTGTTGGTTTCAACAGAAGCCAGCTGCTGGGACCCCCCACCTGAAGGCCAAGGAGTCCACCCTGGAACACCCGAAGCACCTGGCACGAAGGCGTTTCGGTTCCGCGAAGCTCGAAGAACAGCCGTTTCGGGCAGCACTTTCGCAACGAAAAAATGCAGAAGATGATATTATATATATACTATATGTACTACATATATATACTATACATATAATTATATATATATAATTATATACATATAGTTACTTAACTTTAGTTAACTTTAGCTTTAGTTAACTTTAGTTTAACCATCATTCAGAATGATACAATGGGATTACAGTGGAATTATATAGCAATTCCAATGTCATAGGATAACTATGATAGGGTCAAGAACTACGATAAATGATATAGCGATAGTAACCCCCACGAATATACAAGTTGGTAAAATCATGTTCTAAAATGCTGATAGATTGAACCTGTCCTATTTTTTTGGGGGAAGATTTTTTTTCTAGGGAAACTTGTCTTGGGGCCCGTATATGCCTCAGGCATGGAAAAAAGCCGTTCACAAGAATCATGTTGATTGTCCAAAATAAAATTCAAAAATGATTATGTTGGCATTATCCAAAACTATGCCAAATCAAAATCCAATAGTTTTATTGTGTTGGGAAAGGAGCAGAAGAGCTCCCGCACCCCAGGCCCTCGAAATTCACCGATTTCGGTGACCCAAATTGGATGCTTTGAGACTTCACTGTTGACAGCCTGTCATACCCATTTTTCCGTGTGAATCTTTGTGACATGAAAAAATCGGTAAAGAATTCCGGGTGGCATCCCAACATATTTTGAAAGTACCCTTGGTCGACTTTGAAAAATATGGTGACTTTCAACTTTCAAAATCAGTTGGTAAAGAACCAATTTCTATTTCTTGAAAGTTGAAAGGCCAAGTGTGGAAAAACATGGAAAAACACCATATTTTGCTTGGTTCGAATTGCTTCAAATCCCATCATACCATGGCTAGCCCGGGGCCTAATATTGCCCCAGCTTGCAACTTCCACTTCAGACTTACCTCGGAGCTTACCGTCAACTTCGTGAACTTCCGAATCTTCCAAAGGCTAATATGATTTATATCACCTATTCATGCAGGATGGTGCCCCCCAGTGATGTTTGTTGATTTATAAACCCCAATAGCTAGTTTGTTATATCTGCCATAAACCATAGTTAAATGAGAGTTATTTGCACCAACTTAGCTAACGAACTGGGGCACCACCTTGTGGTAAACTTGGGGATGGTTTTTTATTGTTCTAACCACATTACCCATCCATTCATGGTAAACTTGGGGATGGTTTTTTATTGTTCTAACCACATTACCCATCCATTTATGGTAAACTTGGGGATGGTTTTTTATTGTTCTAACCACATTACCCATCCATTTATGGTAAACTTGGGGATGGTTTCTTATTCTTCTAACCACATTACTTCTTATATTGATATAGTTTGATATTCATCAATTCGAATCAATCTGCGCCTTTTCAAATTGGCCCGAAAAATTCCCAGTTGCTTGGTATCACCAATGCTAACCCAAAACTCCAGTCAAGAGTGAGAGGGCCCCACTGAATCTGCACAGCCCCAAAATCATCCTAGGTATTAGTTCTCACTGGGAAAACCAATGGTTTGGGGTAGCCATATTTATGGAAACCCCGCAAAACGACTTCGACATTGCATCGCCCCACAGGCTGAAGAGACCTGAGATAAAATCCTGCCAAATTAATTATCACAGTTACAAAGGTTTGATGTTTTTCTTGGTTTCTGATCCATGCCTATTCACATAAGATTTGCAGAAATTGTAAAGCTGAAAGATTGGGATGTCCTATTGCTTTACCACATGAACATCTCGTTCAATGACCACTTTGCCTGACTGTACCTGGTGAGTAGTACTAGCAAGCTATATAGAACTGGGAATATTCCATCTGTATATATATATATGTATATGTAATGCAATACAATGCAATGCAACGCAATGTGACGTGATGTAATGTAATGTGCTGTTATTTACTGTAATGTATTGTAAGAATAATGTAATGCAATGCAATGGAATGTAATGCAATGCAATGCATGTATGTTTAGTGCAATATATATATATATATGTATATATATATACTTGTATATATATATATGCTAGCCCCCCCCCAAACCTACTTTTTTATGACTTTCATGTTGGTTTTCATGTTGGTGCTTGTGTGTCAGAGGCAGGGACATGCAGATAGGCAGAAGAATTGCAGACAAGAGGAAATACTGTATTTTGATTGTGTGTCAGAGGCAGAGACATGCAAACAATTTCGTTCATATTTATCGACTTGTGGTAAGTAAAGGAATTGCAGACAAGAATGTTTCAGACTGTTTGTGGTGGTGAAATTTTGTATTTTCATGACATTTGCATGATAATGCGAGTTGCAGCAAACAATGAAGCATTGACAGAAGGAATTTTTTTTCTGCGATGGATGGAGCACTGAGATTAAGCCAAGCTTTTGGCGACATGCCATGTACACGCAATGCCGGTTTGAAGCCATAGATCCGCATTCCTGTGCCAATACTCGTATTGGGCACTGCGAATTTTGGCACGCAGCAGAGGCGTTCCAACTCGGCAATGTTGGTTTAAATGAATCCTGTCTTTGAGGAAGCGCCAGGCACGGTCTATAATTTGCGTGCCACCTTTAGTCTTAAATTTGCGACCAGTCTTGGGATCCTTGTGTGTGGTCACGCGGACATAGGTGGGCAATTTCCACATCCACTTGCCCTTGACTTTGACACGCTTTTTGCAATGTCGGACATGGTCGTGCAAAACCCCGCTCATTTTGGGTTTGTACGACTTGGCTGCATCTGTGTGAAGAACGACGATGCAGGTTGACACAGACAGTTGCGTTGGTTTAGAAGATTGGTAGCCATGAAATGAAGCAGATGCAAGTTTTTTGTACAGAGTTCAATTGGCAGACAAAGTCATTGGTAGGATTGTGACAAGACAGCACAAACACATGTTACTTGAAGTGAGGAGGGTCTAGGCTTTTCACAGCAAGGGTTTTCATATGATTATTTCTGAAGCAATTACGGGTGTGATATATAGTGACTTCAGTGCGCATTCTTGGCTGTGCATGTAGACAAGGCAACTGTGCACGTAGACAAGGCACAAGCAACTCAGCATTATTTTTCTCTCGCTGCAGTGCTCTGATCTGGTCTTAATAAACACGTAATGCGTATGCCAGCATCATAGCTCACCGCCCACACCAGAAAGCAGCTAAAGGAATACCTATCTGCAGCAAAACAATTACTTTTTGTGCCCACATTCTTTTCCAAAACCACTTCCATGACTTACTGGCTTTCTGGTGTGCACGGCGCCGGTCCAAGCAGCTCGGGCGGTGTCATCGGCACCCTTGTGCCGACGTGTGGCGAAATCTCCGTTGGAGGAGTGGGAGGAGGCGGGCCAGGCGGAGTTCGTGGGGCCCTTCTTGGACTCCGGGATCGGTCGCGCGGCCGTTCCTCATAAGGACGTGACTCCCACCAGCTTGGGTCGGTGAGAGGTAGACCTTGGATGGGAACAATGTTGAAGCAATGGGCAGATTTGAAAGGCAGGATTGCAGTGACAGCCGTTGAAAGGGATGAAGCAGACCAGAATTACAAATGCCATTGGAAAGTATTAACAGGATGGTTCGCGTCCAAGGCACTCCCAAAAATCATCCTCATACTGGATCTCCGGACTGTCCGGACGAGGAGCCGCAGCCATGAGGCAATGGCAACGGGAACCAGCAGGAGATAAATAAAAGGGGCCTCTTCGCGGAAATACTGCGGATTCCATCCGTAAACCGAAAAAACTGAAAAAACTGAAAAAACTATATTTTTCTAGAACTATGGCTGGGACCCAGATCTAGATATAGTTACCCAAAAATATAGTTTTTTCAGTTTTTTCAGTTTTTTTAGTTTTTTCAGTTTTTTCAGTTTTTTTCAGTTTAGACCTGGAGCTAGACATAGTTCCCAAAAATTATAGTTTTTTCAGTTTTTCATTTTTTTTCTGTTTTTTTAGTTTAGACTTGGGGCTAGACATAGTTCCTAAAATTTATAGTTTTGCTTCAGTGTTTTCAGCTCTAGTTTTTAGTTTTGTTCAGCTTTATTCACTCCAGCTAATAATCTACATAAAATACTGTAAATACCAATACAAATGTAAAAAAGGTAGGTTTTGGGGGGGGTACCATATATATATATATACACACACATACAGTGGGTGAACATTTCCAACTTATGTTTCACCAGCGACATGTTTTTCGATGCATCTCCAGCATGGGATTGGGCCGTTGGGATCATGTTGGGCCTCGGCCTCCCGGCAAATTTGGCAGCGTTTCTCCATCACATATGGAACTCCTTCCTGACGCTGAAAAAGCGGATGTCATGGAGAAACTCAGCTGGATGTCATACTGAAAACACCTGACAATTGCTTGGAATATGACCCGAAATGGTAAACGAACTAACATAACGAACTGGAAAATCACCATGTTTTATGGGTAAATCCACTATTTCTATGGCCATGTTCAATAGCTATGCTTGTTTACCAGAGGGTAGTTGTTGTTGATACCTGTTGATGATGTGGTGTTTAATTAACAGTACTTACATGTACTGACTATTGTCGTTAAATTTTTTTGTCATACAATCATTGCATACGAGGAAATATCGTATTTATAATTGCATATCATTGCATATCATTGCATGTATATATAATATACATGTGTATAACTATAGACTATGTATGTATATGTATATATATACATATACATTGCTCTGTCATTGCTCTGTCCATGCTACAACGTTGCAAGGAAAGATGTGAAACATGATATGCAGGCATATTCCAATGGGAGAATCCGTGAAGAAACCTTGACACAGATTTGAAGTTTTCATCATCCCAAATAGGTCGGAAACTGAAAGATTATCATTGCTTAGTTCATGTTTATTGGGGGAGAAAAAAATAAGCTTCGGTGGTATCCCCAACAGCCGCAACGTTTTATTTTTACAAATCTTTCTGAAGCGTGCTGCGAAGCCAAGCGCTGGAACCTTCTCCAGAACCCTGTTGAACTTGACTTGGCTTTGCACCAAGGCTTCCTGGAGCCTTCTCCGGAACCTTCTCCGGAACCCTGTTGAACCTGACCTCGCTCTGCACCAAAGCCTCCCAGACCTTCTCCGGAACCTTCTCCAGAACCCTGTTGAACCTGACCTGGCTCTGCACCAAAGCCTCCCGGAACCTTCTCCGGAACCCTGTTGAACCTGACTGGCTCTGCACCAAAGCCTCCCCGACCTTCTCCGGAACCTTCTCCGGAACCTTGTTGAACCTGACTTGGCTTTGCACCAAGGCTTCCTGAACCTTCTCCGGAACCTTCTCCAGAACCCTGTTGAACCTGACCTGGCTCTGCACCAAAGCCTCCCCGACCTTCTCCGGAACCTTCTCTGGAACCTTGTTGAACCTGACTTGGCTTTGCACCAAGGCTTCCCGGAACCTTCTCCGGAACCTTCTCCAGAACCTTCTCCGGAACCCTGTTGAACCTGACCTGGCTCTGCACCAAAACCACCTGGGACTTTTCTCCGGAACTTCCGGAACCTTCTCGGGAACCTGACCTGGCTCTGCACCAAAGCCTCCCAGACCTTCTCCGGAACCTTCTCCGGAACCCTGTTGAACTTGACCTGGCTCTGCACCAAAGCCTCCCGGAACCTTCTTCGGAACCCTGTTGAGGAACCTTCTCCGGAACCCTGTTGAACCTGACCTGGCTCTGCACCAAGGCTCTCCGGAACCTTCTCCGGAACCTTCTCCGGAACCCTGTTGAACCTGACTTGGCTTTGCACCAAGGCTTCCCGGAACCTTCTCCAGAACCTTCTCGGTAACCCTGTTGAACCTGACCTGGCTCTGCACAAAGCCTCCCAGACTTTCTCCGGAACCTTCTCCGGAACCTTCTCCGGAACCCTGTTGAACCTGACCTGGCTCTGCACCAAAGCCTCCCAGACCTTTTTCGGAACCTTCGGAGCCTTCTCCGGAACGTCGTTGAACCTGACCCGGCGCCTGCACCAGTGCACACCGGAGCTATTCTGGGCTGAAGACCCCATTCGCTTAGGCGGTTGGGGAAAAACATTGTATGTAAATCTATCATCAATTATATACTGATCGTTATATAGTGATGATATCCACATGTTAGATACTTAAATCACCTTAAATCCTAAATCCCCCACTATCATCCCATTATCATCCCATTTTAATCTCATGAAATACCATAGGAACCCATGATTTACTAAAACTTAAGATCGATGTAATTTTGGTTATATCCCCATGTGATCCTGGATGGGCTCCGCCTCGCCCCTCTGCCTGGGGTGCCTCCGAGGCCTGTTTGGTGGTCTGACGTAAGACCTCGCAGGGGGTGGCTCAGGGCTCCGTGTCTGCAGCCAATGGCCAATGGAGAAATGATCTCAGAAATACGTGAATCATAGTGGAAATTGTTTGGATGAAATTGGGGGTTCTAAGTTTTGAGATATACTCTGGTAATTTAACGGCGTGCTGTGGAAAATCGTCATGTTTGAAATAGCTAAACCATCTATAAATCGGCCATTTTCCATAGCTAAGTAAATTACCGGAGGGTAAGCCCACGTGGGAAAGCATGGAACAGTGATCAAAGAGAGCCACACTATTCATTGAGAAACGTTTGGCAGGCTACGGGGCTTTCCGGAAAAAAACTTAGGGAGGTGATCCGCAGTGGTCAATCGGTAGAGTGTGTTCGAAAATTGACCGTACCCCAAGAGTGTTTGCATTTGAACAGCGAAAATGATGATTGTCCAGCAGGGTAGAACTACCCTCTGGTAAACTAACATAGTTATTGAAAATGGCGATTTATAGTGGATTTTCCCATTAAAAATGGTGATTTTCCATGGTTATGTTAGTTTACCGGAGGGTACCCGATTTTCTCGGGAACGAAAACCTTGGGTAGTGGAGGATCATCCCGCTTCTGCAAGTGGCTAGTGGCCTTAGTTCACCCATGGAAATTGGACAATGAATGAATCGAGGACTAACCCGGGATATCAACCACTTACAGGGTGGGGTCCCCCAGTTATAAGTGGTTTATAGACCCCATGAATACTATATATATATACTTATACCCAAACGTCAACCGAATGAACTGTCGACTTAGCTATCATAAATCAGCTACAAATCCCATGAAACCAGATTAAAAACTCCATTTTTATGGACCAAATCACCATGTTCCCCTGGTTTTCCCATGGTTTTCCTATGGTTTTTCCCATGGTCCTCATATGTCCGGATGCCCACCTCTCGAGGTACAGGCTTCACACAGGCCAGAGGCACCTCCTGGGTCCCGTGGATGCCGACAAAAATGCTCGCGCCACAATGGGAAAACATACCCTCTGGTAGTTTAACATAGCTATGGTATAGATGGCCCATAGAAATAGATGGTTTACCATGGTTTACCTATTATAAATGGACCATTTTCCATGGCTATGTTAGTCATAACCAGAGGGTAGGCTTTTTTTTCCAAGACATCTGGGGTTCTTCAGCAATTTTATGGGGAACGGAGGTTTGAACCTGGGTTTTTTTCGCCACTGGTCGTTTTGGGATAGCTACAATCGGTCGACCAAGACCGCGATCCAGCTGGATGCCCTGCAACTCTTCAGTTCAAGCTGAATAACCCCATGTTTCCACTGATTTTTGGTGTAAAATTCCCATCAACATCCATCAACTCCATCAAAATCTCCATCAAAATCCATTTCTTCATGCTTTTTCCCATTGAAAAGTTCGTTCTATTTCCCATGGCAACCCATGGCGTGAAAAATGGGTGGATTTTGAGTGATGCTTTTTGCGCCTGAAAGTCAGGAGCCGCCTTGATCTTCCAGACTTCGGGACACCTCAGATGTCCGACAGCGCTGGGTGCGATCGCCAAGAGATCCCGCAGATCCGAACTGATCCCCGGATCCGAATTCACTGGGTCTCCAGGGCAAGAGCCGCGCAGCACGGCCTAGGGCCCCATAGCCATCCTGAAATCTGGGGAAATCTGGGGATGGATCTGGGGGAGATGAGCAAAGCCCAAAAAAATGTCCATTGCTTCATGATTTTTCCAATGGTTTTCCATCTGAGTCATGACATTCATTTAAAAAAATCAATTGATACAGGTGTATAATCCATGAAATATGTGATCTCTATTATATAGACATATATATATATAATCTCATTACTTTCCTAGATATAATCCTGTTTCTCGTTTTTTGTGGCCATAATTTTGGGATATGGCTATGGCTTAAAACCATACCTGCTTTTCACACTAAAATAGTTGGTAAATAGATGTTCGCCCCAAATATCTGGTTGGTTCCCAGCTCCCTGAGTAAAAGTTCAACTTCTAGTCATCAGGTATAAACTACCATGATAACTACCATGATCCCAAAAAAAACTCAAAGTCTAAGAGAATGGCTGGGAACCATCATGATACACAGCAGCTACGTGGATGCGCATCCCAGGCATTTATATTTGGGGAAATGTCGCTACTCCAAGTGGGATATACCCTCTGGTAATCAAACGATATGAAACGTGGCAATGGAAAATCGACCATTGATTCCATTGATTCCAACGATTTTTCCAGCTGGAAACCTCCATGCGGTGGGGGATTTTTTTTCCTGCCACGTTTGATTTTCCAGAGGGCATTTCTTACTCTAGCGCGGAAGTTCCAGATTTTAGTGGTTCTATAGCCATAACAAAAAAGGGGTTAATGTCAACCCTGGATTCATAAACCCCAAACGGCTGTAAAAAAAATGGGGGTACCATTGACCATTTAAGTATCAGATTATCACTCTTTGGGGAATACCCCCCTAATTAATAAACCTAGTTATAGGGGTTATATCATTTATATCCCAACTTATGGTGAATTCGCCATGGTTATACCTATGGCACTATCACCATAAAAGGGCGCGTCTTGATGACACCAGTAAGTGTAAACCCCAAAAAACACCCCAGTTGCAAATTTAAGGCGTTAAAAAACATGGTTACCCTCTGGTAAACTAACATAGCAATGGAAAGTCACCATTTTTAATGGGAAATCTCACTATAAATGGCCATTTTCCATGGCTATGTTAGTTTACCAGAGGGTATCCCGAGCCCAAGCCATGGTTATCACCATGGTTCTCCCAGTTCGAAAGATGCCTGGCCGGCCTGGCCCTCGAGCGAGGACCGGCGCTCCAAGCTGCCGCGAACGGACTCCGCCGTGAAGCGCCTCAGGGCGTGGCGTTTCCGGTGCAAAAAAAACGGGGAGTTGACCATGAGAAAATGTTGAGCTTCATAGGGTTTTAACGAAGTTTCACCATACCAGAAAAATAGCTTCTTTTTTGCCACAGTCATATATAGAGATTTACCAAATGCCTCGAAATACCCAAGTTTTTGGACCCCAAGTAATGAATAGGTCCAATACATTCCAGCAATGGCAAGATGGGATGGAGAACCCTCAAAATCCCAAGTCCCTAGTTGGAGAATCACTGATCAATTGGTTTTTTTTATAACTGTGGTTGCTATCTATAACTATAACTATGAGCTTAAGTATAACTATGGCTAAATAATACTAATAACTATGGTAACTAACCAGCATAACTATGGAAAATTACCATTTTATTTTTGGTAGATCAACTATTTCTATGGTCATGTTCAATAGCTATGTGGCTTTACCAGATGGTATATCATATATCCCTACCTCGATGATCTACCATGCCTCCAAATGGTTTGTGGGCAGGCTGCATGGCAGGATCCGGCACACCCGTGCCACACCCGTCTGAGACGCCGGTCATGTACACCAACAGCCACACGCTCTGCATCAACGTCGACATACCTCAGCTGCTGACGGAGCTGCACCATGCTGATGGATCCAACAACTGCAATCCCGGTGACTGCGCTGCTGCATGTTGCCATAGCAGCCCAGGTATGAAAACGCCACCTGGCCCAAGCTCTGGGTGTCATCAAGTGCCGTTGCATAGACATCCCGGCAACGGTTATCCTCTGCTAATCAAAGCTAGCAATCAGAACTCCCCATTGATGGGAAGATATCCAAAGTGACGAAGCTGGCTAAACTATGATATTGATGGTAATATATCATATTATATTCTGTTGTTGTTGAAATTCTTGTCAGCTACACATAGCTATACTATCCAGAAATATACATATCTCTGGCTAAATCATCATATCTCATTAACCTGAAAGTGCGGCTATTTTGGGATAGGTACCCCATATATGTATCTATCTATCTATCTATCTATCTATATATATATATATTAACCATCATTCCAGTGAGGTCGCAGGGTTCGGTCATTGATATTGCGCTAACCTGAAAAGTTCGGCCATGGCTGGGGATGATTCCCCCCAAATCCCAACCGTGATTCCAGGCTTCGGTCACGACGTGAGGTCATTTTTTTTACCCAGATTGTTAAATCAAATCTCAACATCAGATAAATCCCACGTAAATCACATAGAAATCCCATATAGATCCCATAGAAATCCCATATAGATCCCATAGAAATCCCATAGAAATCCCATGTAAATCCCCATTTATCATGGTTGAATCATGTTGAATCAGTGGGAGACCTTCACAGCTGGCACCAGCTGGCACCAGTTTTTCGCCCCAGAAGATCATCCCAGAGAGCGGCAGGCAGTAACTTAGTAGTGTAATACTGGGTATTCTTACTTAAAGTTACTTAAGTTATTTAGTATTTTAAAGCTAATGAACTCAGATCTCAGTGATCTCAGTGTAAAAAACCATCATAGCTGGTGTACTAAATGATAGCTAAGTATTACTTCATTACTTACTATAACTCAGTTAATTGATGATTTGTTCAGCCACATCTCATAAGCATCATAACCACATGTAATCGTTTCACAATCTCAGCTTAATTTCCAGATACTCTCCAGTAAACTAACATAGCTATGGTATGGAAATCACCATGTCTACGCTCCAGTAAACTAACATAACCATGGAAAATCACCATTGTTAATAGGTAAATCATCTATAAATGGGCCATTTTCCATAGCTATGTTAAACTACCATGTCGGGTAAATATGTCCAATGGGTAAATCATCGAACTAGATGGATCCGATCAGCTCCAGTTCACAAACTCCGAATAAAAACAGCAGAACATCCCCCAATCTCACAGGCTGTGCGTGACCTTTTCAAGCACCAATTTTCGAGGTCACAAAAAAAAGGTACCCTCTGGTTATTTAACATAGCCATGGAAAATGGCCCATTTATAGATGGTTTACCTGGGTTTACCTATTAAAATGGTGATTTTCCATGGCTATGTTAGTCATAACCAGAGGGTATAAAAATCTATAAAAATGTCACATCTAACCATCCCAGGGCCGCAGAAGGCAGCAGGGCGCCTTACAAAGAAGCTCCATCAAGGCCTGGCGCAAAGCCCACGGATGAAACTTCCGAAACAAAAAAAGGGAGCTTTGACAATGATGGAAAGATTTATATAGAGGCTATAGAGGTTATATATATATATATATGTCATTATATAGATGGTTCCTTCTACATCATATAACAATAACAATGATCATATGATATAGAACCATCTATATAATGACATATAAACATCTTTGATGGTGTTTGAAACATGATGAAATATTTTAATATATAACTTGATATATAACATATAGACATCTAACAGTTATACCGTGATCATCAGAATATAGGCATCTAACATCAAATGATTCAAACTCAAACTAGTCAAAAATCTGGACAAATTTTGGATTTAACACACCAAGAAGGTCGTTTGCCTATCAAACTAGACATCTAACCTTCAAAAATACTGGCACGAATAAACGTCTCAAAAAAATTGCTATGCATTTGACCCTCCGCATGCCACGAACGGTCCAAGTCTCTGGAGATCGCAGAAAGGCGCTGCAGGGTTCGTTCTTCGCACCCTGACCGGGGCGGCCGAGGCTGGGGGGCCTGGATTTTTTTTTCGCTGGCTGATGCTTTGGGTCAAGCTTCAAATCACTGGATTGGTTTTGTTGGGAAAATCTTGGATTGGTTTTGTTGGGAAAATCTTAACCGGAAACCCTGGTTAAAATACCATCAAATTGATCGGGCTTTCCGGTTTCAATTTTCCCATCATCCAATTCTATGATCAAAACCAGAGAAAAATCCCGGTGGTATGAGATCTACACAAGTCCCAAATGTGTAGCCTCTGGTAATCTTTGAGATGCTGTTTGAGATCCCCCATATCCAATGATCCCAAAATGCCCAAATGGGGGTGTCCTAAGGCATAGGGGCACCCGCAGTTATCATCCGTGTTATTTAGTAGGATTTTCCCTTCAATAAATCATCCAGCGTTTTTGGGTACCCCCATCTATGGAAACCATGGTGATTTATATAATCCATCTCATTTACCATCATTAACAATCATTAACCATCATTGATCATCATTGTTAATAAGCTGATGGATATATTAACATATATATCATATATTAATGATCGATCATATATTAATCATCATCATTAACAATATGTGATTAAATAGTGTGATATATTATAATATCATCATTGTTAAAAATATGATATATTAATCAATCGTTATGATATATCAATATATGGCAGTGTGTCAAAACCAATAGTACCCCTTCTGTTCACATCAAAATAGCTGGGATTTATGGATGTTCATCCCACTAAAAATGATATTATATAATAGGATATAATAGGTATTGATCCATAGCCATATTAATATGATCATTGTTAAAATTATATTACCCTCTGGTAAACTCACATAACTATGGGAAATCACCATTTTCAATAGAAAAATCCACTATTTCTATGGCCATTTTCAATAGCTATTTTGACATAACCAGAGGGTAACATATCTATGTCGGATTTTCTTTTCGGCCTCCCGCAACCTCATAGAGATGATCTCCCAGGGCAGCATCAACCTGATTTTCACAGTGCAGGGGGACGACTCGGTGATTTACCCATAAAAATAGCTATGGAAAATGGCCCATAGAAATAGATGATTTACCCAGCTATAAACCTCCATTTATTTTTGGGATTTTCCATGGCTATGTTAAATAACCAGATGGTATCACCTGGACCCATTAGATGATTTACCCATTAGACATATTTACCCGACATGGTAGTTTAACATAGCTATGGTATAGATGGCCCTAACCGAAATAGATGATTTACCTATTAAAACATATTAATAGCATGGTTATGTTCCAGTTCGTTATGTAAAAGTTGACCAGAGGCTATAGCATGGTGCTGTTTTGTGTCAACATGCAGCTACCTTGGAAGTTTGGAAGTTGTTCAGTCTTCAGAGCCAGCTACGCTTCAGCTTTCGAGAGGCCCAAAAGTGCAATACACTGCCAGTAGAATCCAAAAAATTGAATAAAACCGTCAGAAAAAATTCGTGGGGTCACACTAGGATCACCTTTCTTATTGACTGCTTATAGTAACCTGGGTTTTTCAATCTTTCCAGGAAGCCCAGATCGCGCTTGGGCGGTACCGAAGCTGGCCTCAGGGATGGAGAAATTGTCCATGCGGAGGAAAGAGCGGTATACCCTATGACAATTTGTCAGGTATGACCTATATCTACCTATATCCTATGGGATGGTACAGTATCCTATGACCTATATCTACCCTTTGTCAGGTCAAATCTGAATTGTGAAGATTTCATGAGAACGCATGGGGATTTTTTTAGGGATACTGTAGCGGTTGGAAAACTGGGATGCGGCTGGTGGCTTATGTAGATGGCATGATGTCCATACTGGGATTCCTTCGAACCGATAGATGTCCAACCCCCACCTGATGGGTTATAAACTATGCGTTTCCCACCGCGAATAGTTGGCCGACCGTGGATCGTTGGAATTGCCTGGTAGCATGGACATCCCAGCACTACTGTATGTCTCTCTACTGAAGGCGTTGGAGCCTTCCCCAAACCAATACCTGAACCGAAAGGAGACATTTCCAACCGTTTATCGCTCTCTTGTTCAACAAAGCATGAACTTGCAGTGATGTTTCCCAAGTTTTTCGCCAATATGTTCCCACCCACTTGTTCATACAGTTTGGCAGGTTTTCCAGGTTTTAATCCACCTTTTTCCCATTTTGTTTCATGATTTCATGGCTATTCCAGAGTTTTTCCACCTTTCTCCCCACCACTTCGGGTTGCACTTCCCCAACCCCCACGTCCCCCACGTCCCCCACGTCCCCCCGTCGCCTGTAGGGAGCCGCGGCGCTTCAACGAGGCTGAGCTCACAGGCGACGAGGTGGTGGTCTTGGAGGTTTCCGGCGACGGCGAGGCCGTGAAGCGCTTCTTCTCCACCCCAGACAGCATCGCCCTGACGGAGCGATGACTGGAGGACTGAAGGACTGGATGGTTGGGGAAGCTGCGGCCTTGCCCTGGGGGCCCTGGGGGCCCTAGGGCTATCCTACTTGGAGGATATTCTGCCAGGGTGAGTTTGAAGTTATCGAAGTACTTGGATGAGCGGGACTGTAATCTATACATAACCCGTAATCCATACATAACCCATATAATCCCATATATAAGTGAGAGTATTCCATATAAACTATGTGGGATGCACCCTCAACTCGGAGCTTGGGAGTGCAGTTGAGGTTACCTTTATGGGTATAACCATGGGAATTTAAATCCCCATGTTGGGATATAACCTCTTTGATTGTGGTTCTATTTCCACTTACAACTGGAGAAACATCTGGAGGTTTCCCAAGCCATGGATGTAAACTATAAAGGCAAACCAACCGTAATAATCATAATATGGTAATATAATGTAATATAATGGGAACAATTAATGGGCTGTATGACCAACAAAATATTTTTTGTGGGTTTGTCTGAAAATGGAGGTGCCCCAATAGCCCTTCATTGTTTATCATGGAAAATCCAAAAACAATAGCTGGATGATAACTTGGGGTACCCCCATGACTTAGGAAACCTCCAAATCTTCCATGAAGAGTTATGCTTGTGGTTCGGGGTTCTTCGGGGCCTTGGGTTAGGTTCCAAACCTACTTGGAGGAGATCATCCTCCATGAGTTTTGGTTGTGGTGAGTGTTCAAAAGGGGGTAATGTGGGTAAAACATGGTAAAACAATGCCATAAACCACTCATTTGGGAATGGTTAAAAAACCACCTATCAAAATATGAAAATTCGGAGGATGGTAAACATGGCATTGTGAATTACCCACATGGCATCGTTTCTGAAGTACCATCGATAAAATGTCATTTTTTCCCATAGAATCCCATGACAAAAAGGGGATGGCTCCGATCACCAGGGTTATGAATGAGGCTCCGATCGATGATCCTCCAAGTGGTGCCCCACCCTCTGATAGCTCAGGTGCTGTCTCGCTGTCTCTCTTGGCTAGGCTAAAAGTATATCTCGTTGGAGATAACTATAGATATCAATCAAGTCTGTTAATGTAACTAATATGTAAATAGATATATATTAGATTATATATTATTAATAGTTATATCATATATTTATGTATAAAGGATTTGCGGATAGTCATAAACCAACATATTTACCGTAGAGGGACTGGCCGCCTAGCACTTTGACCGAGGCTGAGCCCTGGATGTCTTGACAACAATCCAAACATTTCGGGGCGGCCAGGATTGAAGTGTGCAAAATAGTTATCCAAAGAATAAAATGGCAAATATAACATAACATAACATAATATAATATAATATAATATAATATAATATAATATATGTGTGTGTATGTATATATATACACATATATTGTGGGATGTAAGAAAAATGTGTGGGTGATAGCAAGAAATGATGGGGGTTACGGATCATCATGGGTGTTTGATGAGTTTTCTCCTGTAATACGGGAGTGACTCGGATTATCCCACGGATCATTGCCGTGGACCAGGGGGGTTCACTGAGAAAAGACATACGACTTGTTGGGTCATGTCAAGTATATAGATATCCCAAGATGTTTGGAAACTATATCCCAAAATCATCCCTTGAGACTTTATCATATCATCTATAAATGAATTTTAGAGAGAACAGTTCTTTGGATTTCTTTGGTATCATTGGTATCATCCAAAAAGGAGTGGCCAAAACGTCCCTCCAAAACATTCGTGCACCTCTTCTTGTTGCTGACAGAGAGGCTAGAACCTCAGCTGAGGCCAAAGCTCTGAGAGGCTCCAGTGGTTTTCGAAGATGGTTTTCTCATGTTTTCAATGGGGAACCCAAGGGGGGGAAGGTTTAGAAACTTGCTTTGGGGGGGATACCGGGATACCCTCCAAACCGTTGATTCTTGGCTGAGGATGAAATATGTCCCATTTTGCAAAAACTAGCCTAAGTAACCTATCCAACACCAAGGTTACCCAGTTGTGTAGGACTTGTATCTGCAGCTCATAACAAAACCCCGGCATTTTTGCTTGGGAAAGTGCCCATGCACAACAGGGGTGTTGAGTGGATATGTAACCACAGTTAGAGGGTTTTTTTCTGGATCCGAACTTATGAAGGTTGTCACCATGGGAAACTACCCATTTATAGCCCCAACCGAGCCCACTTTGCGGGATTCTATCCTTAGTTTTGCTGCTACTAAAACTGGATCTATTTGGTTGAATCTTCCCATATTTCCCCACCTGCCAAGTGAGGGTTGTTAGATTTTATGTCAGTTGCCTCCTCCTGCCTCGTCCTCCTCCTCCTCCTCTCCTCCTCGTCCTCCTCGTCCTCCTTGTCATCCTTGTCGTCCTTGTCGTCCTCGTCGTCCTCGTCGTCCTCGTCGTCCTCGTCCAACTGCGACCCGCGATCCACAGTGTTCTCTGCCGGACCTCAAACACGACCATCCACGCCCAGTGTTCCCTGCCGGACCTCAACCACGACCAGCCACGCCCAGTGTTCCCTGCTGGACCTCAACCACGACCAGCCACGCCCAGTGTTCCCTGCCGGACCTCATCTGCGAGTATCCATGCCAAGTGTTCCCTGCCGGACCTCATGTAGGCAGATATGGGACAAAGAGAATGCCAGAAGATATGCCAGATAAAATGCCATGAGATATGCCAGATAGAATGCCAGAAGGTATGCCAGATAGAATGCCAGAAGGTATGCCAGATAGAATGCCAGATAGAATGTCAGCTAGAATGCCAGAAGATATGCCAGATAAAGTGCCAGAATGTTTGCCAGATAGAATGCCAGCAGATTTGCCAGATAATATGCCAGAAGATATGCCAGAAGATATGCCAGATAGAATGCCAGATAGAGAAGATATGCCAGATAGAATGCCAGAAGATAGATAGAATGCCAGAAGATATGCCAGATAGAATGCAGAAGATATGCCAGAAGGCCAGAAGATATGCCAGAGACTATGCCAGAAGATATGCAGATAGAATGCCAGAAGATATGTCAGAATATATGCCAGAAGATATGCCAGATAGAATGCCAGAAGATATGTCAGATAGAGTGCCAGAAGATATGCCAGATAGAATGCCAGAAGATTTGCCAGATAGAATGCCAGAAGATATGCCAGAAGATATGCCAGATCATATGCCAGAAGGTATGCCAGATAGAATGTCAAATAGAATGTCAGAAGATATGTCAGATAGAATGCCAGAAGATTTGCCAGTAAGAAAATGTATAAATGTCATGGTGGGGATCACACGAAGTAAAGTAATTTTTTCACCATGTTTTTTTTCACGAAACAAAAATCTATGTATTGTTGTAAGGTCTAATAAAACCCCATGTCCGGACATGGCTGTACCACGAGCATCCCCACATCATGTTTCGGGACCAAGATTTCATAAAAAATGCTAGACATTTATGCTAGACTTTTATGCTGGCCGCCCAATCTGACCACAGTCATTTCAACATCAACAAAAAGACCACAAACATGTATATATATATACATATATATATATGAGATATATATATATGTAATAGATGTATACATATATTTCATATGTTCGGTCGATCTACAATCACAGCATTGGAAGATCCGCAAGAACTTCATATAGAAATGTGGTCGTCCAGTCAGAGGCTTCCGCTTCATCATCTATGGTAACGTTGAACGGTGAAGTTACCATCCCCCAACAAAGACCCTGCCATCATGTGGGACTTGGAAGACGACTTTCCTCCGAAAAATGGGCGCTTCGCATATTCTCAGAGTATATGTTACTTGGAGGAATCGTGACATCCATATTATTCCATATGCATACGTATATTATATCCCTATATATATAATTATATATATACCCTCTGGTAATTTAACGTAGCTATTGAAAATGGCCATTAATAGTGGATTTTCCCATCAAAAATGGTGATTTTCCATAGTTACGTTAGTTTACCAGAGGGTATATCATCTCATGAAATAGTGAATATCCATGAATATCCCATGTGAAAACCATTTAAATCAGCAGGTCACGTCGGCCCGACAGTGAGCTGGATGGACTCGGGCTTGCCTTAGCGAAACGTTTCACCAAGCGGCGATGATTTGCCAATCACTTTCTCAAAATACCAAGATTTTGTGAATTTGCGATGATTTGCATTCCGAAACTGAAGATTTGTCGTGATTTGGGGGTCCCTTCTGAAACAAACTCTAGAAAAAATTCACGGCAGCCTGACCTGACGCAGGTTTGTTCTGGGAGATAACCAAACTGATCGGAATTCGAAGATCTCGCAACGCGGTCCAAAAATGGAGATATTTGCACTATTCGCGAAAGCTGTATTTCTCGTATATTGTCAGGGACATGGATCCAGCAAGCAGAAATGGGTTCAAAATGAGGATCAATGTAGAGGCCACATCAGCAGAAGGACATCCGAAGATGCTCACGACAGTGAGAATGAGGACCGTCTGGTAATTCAACATTGCCATGGAAAATCACCCTCTGAATAATCGGTAAATCATTTATAAATGATGCATGTTCCACGGCTATCTTGCCAGAGAGTAACTGGAAGCTACCAAGGCCCCTGGGTCCCTGGGTTTGGAAGATCTGTTCCTAATTGAAATCGGCGTTGTGGGATTCCATCCCAACACTGGGGGGAAGAAACCACATATTTCTGAAATCTGCTCCCCAACAAGATCCCGAAAAAAGGAGGAAAGCAACATATTTCAGTTACAACCTCAACACCACAGAAACCTCAGCCAAAAACTTACTTCATCCGAATCTCACCCAGTACCAACCAGAAAAACGAAAAAACGAACCATCCGAAGGTCTGCAAAAATCAATCTCTGCAAAATGTCGACCCACTACCCTCTGGTAATGACTGTTACAGTTCGCTATTGAAGCCATGGCCCTGTCGAAGCCCTGTCGAAATAGTGGGAATTTACCCATCAAAAATGCATGGTGGATCTTTCCACTTCGCAAACTGTAAACGTTTACCATTTCGGGTACTGTTTGGGGATGGTTCACAACGGTTGGCACAGCGCTGGCTGTTTAGATGTTCATTCCTGCCCATGGTGCCGATAAAAAAAAGGCTATCGATCCCCACACCGCAGCTCCAAATTAGCCAACTCCTCGATGTTCCAATTCTCCCAAACCTATCATTGGGATCCTGATTTACCCTCTGGTAAACTAACATAACTATGGAAAATCACCATCTTTAATAGGTAAATCAACTATAAATGAGCCATTTTCAATAGCCATGTTAAATTACCAGAGGGTAATCGATTTGCTTCCCATGGTTTCCTTTCGTTCCCAATTTCTTTGTGAGAAACACAACGGCTGCAGAATGACCCCAGGTGTTCCTGTTTTTCCTGGTGAAATTTACACATAATGTTCCCAAAACTCTTGCTGGGGAGAATCAAAAAAAAAGATTCGGAAAAACCCTAAGTTTGATGCTCCCACTATCCCCCATTTCTAATACAACTAGCCGCTATCTTTGGTTGTCTCGTATCTATCCCCATGATCTCTCCATTGGAAAAGCCACTTCCCCATCTCTAATGGTTAGATCTCCATGTCTTTTGCCATTAAAATTCCACGAATTCACCGTGAAAACACAAAAAAAACAGAAAATGTCTTCTCACATCCCAATTTTGTACTGGTCACCTAGCAAAACGCTGTGTAATCCTATTGGTAAGCTACTACTACACGTTAATTATCTGTATTTTAATGGTAATAATAATCTGTAAGTTTAAATCTCCATGCAGCTATCATCTACTTGCAAGGCAATCGAAATTGCCAGCAAATCCCAACGAATCATCGCAATTACCCACTTAATCATCATTAATCATCATTAATCATCATTAATCATCATTAATCATCATTAATCATCATAACCACTTCATCAGCATGGGAAACAAATAACAGACAGATGATTCGTACCTGAAAAATCAAACAGGGCAATTCGATTTTTTCCCGAACAACAAAGTATACGGAGGAGCTCATGGGAAAATCACAGCAAACAAAGTACGGAGGATTTTCCCAAAAAAAAAACGTGTCATGTAAAACGGAGGCTATGGATCTAATGATTTGCTGAAATCATCCCAATTTGGTGACGAATTTTAGATTTTTATCCCCCAACAATTGCTGGTTCTACAGAAAAAAATCTCCTTTTTTTGGTTGGCGATATTTCCAAAGATTCCAAAGATTGCCTGTAGTTGGAAAAAACAAAACCTAATGGATTGTTGATGATTATAATTCTTGGATGATTGATGGCTATTGATAGTGGATTATTCACCTGTAGATCTTCTAGCTGGAAAAAGACAGTTGGTCAATCCCCTATTCATAATTACCCTCTGGTAAATTAACATAGACCCTGGCAGTCATCGGGGTTGGAAGACTAGTTTCCATTGAAAATTGGTGATTTTCAGGGTCAAACTGTTTATTTACCAGAGGGTAATGGACTATTGATGCTTATTCCTGATTATCATGATTTACCTCCAACTCCTGGCGAATAGGTGATGGGTCTACAGTCAAGAAAAGAAATGATTCAATAGATAATCCCGTAATAGTCGGTCAATCAAAACGTTGTTAAAAGTTGATACTAGTTGGGGATATGTCAAAATATAAACTACCATGTGGAATTCACTAGGGTACCAGGCTTTTGACTCATACCCAGATACCAGGCTAGAGTTCATAGCCTAGTGACCTAGTGGTCAAAAACACGTACGGTGAATCCGCACAATTTTCATGGATGAATCTTATCAATGATTATTCAAAATAAAATAATGGAAGATTAGTATTCCCAGTTGGTCATCCATGAATCTTAGTCATCTTGATACTATTTGTATCCCCGGTTGGTAAAATAAAAACAATCCCTATACTCAATGGATGATCCCCATTTGTATCCCCCAATTAGTTGGCTAATCCCCTAATCACTAATCACTAATAGTAATGTCCTGCAATGGAAAATGCCTAATTTTAGCAGCTAAATCAACCATTTTCCCTTCGTTGGTTAATCCAATAGAAATCATCCATTAATAGACTATGGATATCCCCTAACTAGTTGGTTAATCCCCTAATGTGGGTAAAACAATGCCATCTGCACCATCCCCCGGTCATCACCATTTTTATAGGTGCTATAAACCATTCCCAGTCATGGGTAGTTTATGACATTGCTTTACTCACACTAACAAAAAAACTGGGGGACTAGGACTTGAATGGGACGACCTTTAGATCTGTCCCCGAAAGTGCTGCATTTCCTCACTTTGTTATCACATTGGACAATTAACCAACTAGTTAGGGGATATCGGGATATCCATAGTCTATTAATGGATGATTACTAGGGGATTAACCAACGATAATCGCTACGGAAAATGGTTGATTTAGCTTCTAAAATTAGGCATTTACCATTACAGGACATTACTATTAGTGATTAGTGATTAGGGGATTAACCAACGATAATCGCTACCCTCTGGTAATTTAACATAACTATGGAAAATCACAATTTTTCATGGGTAAATCCACTATAAATGGTCATTTTCAATAGCTATTTTGACATAACCAGAGGGTAAACCACCATTAAACCACCATAAAATCACCCAAACACCATGAATAAAAAAGGGGATTAACCAACGAAGAGCTAATCACTAATCATCTCCAACTTTGCCATAGCCCTTGGTGCCCTCCTTCCGCGATGCCACCGCTGCCACGTCACTGGAGGCTTGGGTTGCTGGATGGAGCTGCGTCGCATCGCCTGAGGCATTTTTCTTCCTCTAAGACGATTCAAAAACCGGGAGAAATGAGAGCTTCACCTGGGAAATCCTATGGAAAATACATAGTTAAATATGATGTTAAATCCACAAAAAAATCTTATCAAAATCCGAAATAAAACATATGATGTTTTAATGGATTTTTCTCACGAAAAAGATGGCTTGAACATGCAAAGATCATGACTTCACACTGTGTGAATCCGTGGGATTAGATCAGAAAGATTGAGATTTGACCAGCATTTTTGTGAAAATCTGGCCTTTCCAGAAGCCGGGAGATTCAATCAACGTACACTGAATGGAAAACTAACATAACTATGGAAAATCACCATTTTCAATGGGTAAATCCATTATAAATGGCCATTTTCAATAGCTATTTTGACATAACCAGAGGGTACACTGAGGAAAACAATCCAATGTGGATGAAAATCACATTAACCAACCATGCAAAAATAATGGGTGTTTGATCCAGCTTTCCGCTGGGACAATTATGGGCTCAAAGATAGACATCTCCAAGAAAAGTGACAACTTGAGAAGATTTTTTCAAAAAAACGGCTATGTAAGAGCATGTACAGCACTAAGATTATTTTTGGTTGGTAGTTGAGTCACAAATCCACAAAAAAATTATCGGCTGTTGTCCATCACATGTTTAAACCCCGTGTTTTTTTTTCGCAACGAGCCGCTCGGCTGACCCTGAGCCGCCTGTCTGCCGCGACTTGGATTGAGGCTCTTGGCTTTCATCATGTCCATCCCTTCACCTGCGGAATCCATGGACTCCATGGGATGTTCCTAGAACCCTGGGGAGGTGGAAATGCGAATGAGAAAAACCCAGATAAAAATGAAAAATCACAGGATTTTAACACATCCATAAGGAAGTTGCAATACATCGACGTTTCTGACACTTTTGACAAAGAAATTCTATGCATCCCGCTAGTGGAGGATTCTTTTTTTTGTATGCCTGTGCACAAGCGCAGTATATTTGGCTTGCCATATTTGTGGTAATCCATGTCTAATTTTGGCACAGATCGCAGTACCATTCACTATGGCCATGAATCAAAGCTCAGGATATTGCTACAATGGATTTCATCTGGGCAAATGATACTAATTCATTAAACTGAAATGTTGGGCCAGCTATGGCCATTTTTGGGATGTTTCCTCTTATTAACCATGATTCCAGGGTCCTGCACAGTAAGTATAGATGATATATCTGCCATAAACCATAGTTATTGGAGTTAGCTACCCTCTGGTAAACTAAGGTAACTCTGGAAAATCACCATTTTTAATGGGTAACTCCATGTAAATCCACTATTTCTATGGTCATTTTCAATAGCTATGTTAGTTTTGCCAGAGGGTAACTACTGGGATGATTCCAGGCTTCCGGAGAACAGGCTGCGTGATCCAATTTGTGCAGGACGGACATCCAAACTACGCCTTTTTCCAACGAAGCAGAAGCAGAAAGTGACCAAGACCACAAAAGGACAGAGGACACTGGATGGCGCGGAATCTGAACTTCAAAAACCTCCAACAATGTGAGTCAAAATGTTCTAAATGTGTTTTTTGTATCAAAGTGGTGTTTTTTTTCCATCAATTTCTCATTGTCATGGTGAAAAAAGTTGGCAAAAATGTTCCACCGGATGATTGCCATGAAACGACTTGTCGAACGATGGGTTTCGTCGACTTCTTCGGATGTTTCCAGATGATTCCAGGGTCTTTTGACATTCAAAGAATCCCCTTCTGTTCACGGTCGTTTATAGCCTTCTACCCTCTGGTAAACTAACATAACTATGGAAAATCACCATTTTCAATGGGTAAATCCACTATTTCTATGGTCATTTTCAATAGCTATGTTTGTTCATAGCCTTCTAAATGATAGGATTGATCGACGGTGCCATCACAGAAAATATGGTACTTCATAGGCCTGATCAGTAGCCATATGGGCTAATGATGGGTCCATGTGGCAAACTCAATAACAAACCATCCCCAGTTGGCTTTGATTATTGGGATTAAGAACAAGAATTGAGTCAAGATGTGATTCCAATGATGTATTGGTTTAACCAAATTTGGCAAGAAACGCAAGAAACTAGCAAATGATCATTTAATCTATCATATGGTTGGCACACTCTAAGTAGCTCCTTCGCTCACCATTTAATAGGGAATATGAAAACCCATGGCTCCTTAGCTCCCTCCATTAGATATCATTGTTCCCATTATTGTCCCATGATTTTTGCATTAATATATTCCCGGCATATCCCGGCCATTAACTTATTGGCGATATCATTATTCCCAGTATATTCCCATTTATCATTTTGGTGAATCACCATTCATGCAGTACATGAAAAATCCCATTAATCTTTAAATCCCACTAAATCACAAAAAAAACATTATATCCCATTCATCCCCCTATGTCCCATTAATCATGAAAAATCTCACTCCCAATTCTTATACCTCAATAATTGGTCGGCTGAAAACCACATGTTCCGTCCCCAACTCCAGCCTTCAGAGTCCCTGCAGATGGGGATCAGGATGGGATGGGATGGGACAAATCCTACAGTTATGGCCATTTATTAGTTATAACTGGTTATAAACGGGATTATACATTCTATAAATGGGGTTATAAGTACTTATAACTGATTATTCCCAGCATTTGGAAAAATAAAAAATTGTCCAAAACCACCAATCAGGATACATTGTATAGATACATAGATCTGGGCAAATGACAGTATTTCACTAACCTGAAATGTTGGGCCATAAAAGGGGAGAAACCATGATTCCAGGCTTCGGGAGAACAGGCTTCGGTCGTGATGAAATTTACTCAATGACTGTACCATCAGGTGGAACTTTTACATCCATGAAGCAGCCTGACTTTGGGTAGCTGCGTAGCTGGGCTTTTGACTCATGGCCATTGAACTCATGGCCAGTTGTTGATCATCAAATGAGGGGGGACGACGTATAGTGACAATATCATCGTATCATCGGGATCAACTAATGATAATTAACTCGGGCCTGGTTTGGCGAAGCAGTGACAAGTAGCCGCCGATGCAGACAAGTCATGTCCTTTGGCGCTAGATATCATCAAATATCATCAAATATCATCAAAAATATCTAGATATCTTAAAATATCTAAACTAGTAAAAGATTTTGATAGTGAATAAGTGAAAATCGGATCTTTTGCGCTGTTCTATCCTGTTCTCCAGTCCGGTTACGCAACGTGACCGAGAACGAACAGCGTTCGGATCATCGGTCCAACGACGGGACGGTCGGGTTGGTAGAGCTATAGATAAACAGCACATCCATAGCAGATAGATACAACCTGGTACTATTTTAATCATATAACCCGAGTACTGGATATCATACTTATATATATATATGTGATATTGTAGTGGTATATAGTCTAGTAATATGTAAATAATCCCAAACACCGGGATTTCTGGTTGGTGGTTTTAACCATCTTGAAAAATATGAAAGTAAATGGGAAGGATTCTCCCATATAAAAAATGGAAAATGAAAAATGTTTGAAACCACCAACCAGCAACTGTTGGTATCTATAGCTGTTAGATAGATGTTGCTATCTATATAAATATATATATATACTATATTTTATAGCTATAGATACAACATGATACAACTGCTGGCTTGAACAATTACCCCTATTGCTGGATGATCATAGAACTGTTGGATTATGGATCAATAGCTATAGATATCTATCTGGGCAAATTATAATTCACTAACCTGAAATGTTGGGCCAGCTATTGGGATGATTCCTCTAAAATAAACCATGTAACTCATCATGTAACCATGATGAACCAGGCTTCGGGAGAACAGGCTTCGGTCGTGATCAAATTTGCCCAGAATACATGTGTACTTTGAGGATGAATCCACTTAGTAAGTGATTAGCAACTGGGCTCTGGGCTTAGTCCTCCCGTTTACAAAAAACGGAGCATCCACGAATCAGGGACGACCCCAATCACCAGGGTTATTAAGCACTTACTAAGTGGGATGATCCTCATATATATCTACACATTTTTGTATGCTTAGATACTTACATGAGATACAATTCTCAAATAGTCCAATTGTTCCCAGCTTACATCCAGACAAGAAGTCCCACCAGTGTCGCGGCATAGATCCATTGTAGAAGTATTTCCCTGGTCCAGCGACCATTTTTGCACAACAAAGTCAGATCTTTCCCTGTCCACAACTTGGCTCTTTACAGCCATGCTTCCTCGGCTCCGCAACTGCGGTCACTATACAACCGAGGTAGGAATGGGAAGAAAATGCTATAAGAAATCGCTACGCAAGTTGATGCTTTCCCAACCTCGCCGACTCGAAATCTTTCGCGGTGCTGAGTCAGCTGATAGATGGGAAGTCACCAACGCTTGGCCAACTCTGCAGTCAGCAGAAGAAGCCACAAAATTTTCTCAGGGGGGTGATCGAAAGTTGTGGGGAACAAAAGACGGAATCCATTGGTTTATCATCATGTTCCCTATGAAAGTTGCCACTCAATGGAGTTAATCCCCCAATTCTTGACACACCCAAATGGCCATATGGCTTGTTAAAACTCAACTTGCCACTTCGGCGATAAGAAACACCAACAAGGTGGTGCCCCAGTTCGTTAGCTAAGTTGGTTTATAATTCCAATAACTATGGTTTATGGTAGATATGTATATGTATATATACATATATGATATATGGTTTATGTAGATATATATATATATATGGTAGATATATGTTTATGATATAAATATATCTATACTTACTATGGTTTATAAACCAACTTATAACTGGGGGGGCACCACCTTGAAGTACGATGTATCCCTTGGGTGCCAAGACTTTGTGTCTCAGCAAATTGGCACCGCGTTCATCAACCTGACGAGGGGTCCCAAAGGGCAACTTCGGTTGTAAGGTGGGTAAAACAATGCCATCTGCACCATCCCCCAGTCATCACCATTTTTATAGGTGGTGTAAACCACTCCCAGTCATGGGTGGTTTATGGCATTGTTTTTCCCACACGAACAAAAAAACTGGGGGACTAGGACTTGAATGGGACGACCTTTAGATCTGTCCCCGAAAGTGCTGCCCAGAATCTGTTTCGGAGGTGAAAACCAGAAAGGAGGTGGCCAAAATTTGGCAGGAGGATTGTGCTGATCTTTGTGAATGCAGACACCCCGATTGTCTGTACACTTGGATGTTTCCTAAAATTAGTGGCACCCCAAAAAAACATGGGTTCCAATACTAAAATTGCAAAAATGGTCGAACTTTGGATGATTTGGGGTACCCCAATTGTAGGAAATCCGCACTTGAGCAGGTTTCACAGATTCTTTTCAGGATTCCCAAGTACAACAATCACCAACAAAGCAAGGACTTTCCTCACCACTCATCACCCAACACACGATCGGCATCAACCCTGCCTCAATTGGTGAGGAGGACAACCTCTGCTCCCACTGCAACCTTTCCCCTGTGCAAACGACCCAGCACTTCCAGACCCCAGAGATTGAAACCCAACAAACACTGCTCTTAGGAGTTGTATCCCTGTAAAATGGTTGGTTAAATGTTAAAAGCTCCCATTTGAATTACGGCCATGGGATAGTTACCCCTACTTCCAGTGCCGTTGTAGTGAGGTCGTTACAATAATTCGTCCAATGGAATATATACATATATATATATACATATATATATATACGTGTATAGTTAAACACATATGCATATACATAATAGGTCATAATACATGTGTATATATGTGTGTGTGCATGTATGTATAATATATCCTAATATACATATATACATATATATATATATATACATATATACATATATACATATATACATATATACATATATACATATATACATATATACATATATACATATATACATATATACATATATACATATATACATATATACATATATACATATATACATATATATACATACATATTTACATATATACATATATACATATATACATATATACATATGTACATATATACATATATGCATATATACATATATACATATATACATATATACATATATACATATATACATATACATATATATACATACATATTTACATATATACATATATACATATATACATATATACATATATACATATATACATATATACATGTTACATATATACATATGTACATATGTACATATAAACATATATACATATTTAATATAATATATATATATATATGATTATATATGTATGATTATATATGTATGATTATATATGTATACGTAAAGAATACTAATCCAATAACATATATATGTACATATCCTTTCTCCAATCTCCAGCCAATCACCCGCCTATGAAGGAGCTCCTTATCTTGGCGTTTCAACAGATATATTGGGCTCTCATTGCTGATCTCGTCGGCCTCGATGTTGCGAGTTCGCTGTGAACGATCAATAGCAGTACTGACAGGGAATATTAATGTAATAGTATACTTACAAGGTGGTGCCCCATAGTTAGCTAAGTTGGTTTATAACTCCCGTAACTATGGTTTATGGCAAATATAACTATAGTTAATGGGATTTATAAACCAACTTATAACTGGGGGGGCACCATCCTGTATTGATGGTAGTAATAATAACAGTTGTTAATGGATAGTCAATTACTATCTGATATTACTGTAACACTATTAACCGTATGAACTAACAATATAAGTATATTGTATGTACACTATCATCTAACTGATAATAATACTGTCATATATTAATCGATCAATACATATAAATATAGATATAATATTCATATTTATATGTATAAATATATATATATATTATAGATATATATATATAGATAGATAGATATTCGGGACCGTTTTACTGGTCGAATACCCAGCTGGATGAGCAAAACATGTTTGCCCAAAATTGACATGGTTCAGCATCTTTACAAACCCAATCAGAATTCTTTGAAAAAAAAACGCATTGGGCTGGTTGATCATCATGATTCCTCCATTTTTCCCATGAACATTGCAATCTTTTTTCGGCATTTTTCGGCGACATCTCCTGATTTTTCCGAGGACCGGCCTTGGCAACCTTGGCAGGTCGCGGTCGCGGCTTGGGGAGCCACTTCAGGGCCGCTTGCACTGCATCCAGCAGCATCAGCAGGTTGAAGCAACTCATCAGGATGCCACCAAACAGGCCACCTTGGAAAACTGCTGAGGAAAAATCAGTAAAATAAGTCTTTAATATATGTTTATGGCAACCCAAAAAAAATAGACTAGCTTTATTTTATCTCTATTTTTAGGACTAGATTTTACTTTGCTGCATCATTTTGGGGCTTGCTGTGCAACCACCAACGATTTTATGCAAACAAATGCTTCACAGTGAACACCATGGATCCTCAATTCACTTCGATCATCGTTGAATCAGGTGGTCGTTCGATCAATGGCTA
The DNA here is from genome assembly GCA_947184155.2 of Cladocopium goreaui. Taxonomy (NCBI): domain Eukaryota; class Dinophyceae; order Suessiales; family Symbiodiniaceae; genus Cladocopium; species Cladocopium goreaui. Next base: position 148,800 of record CAMXCT020000832.1, read on the forward strand.
TGTGGTCCTTTTTGGGGACCTTCAAGGTACAGGGCTTTTGTCAAATCCCCATACAGCAGAAGGACGACCGCCAAAATACCCATTGAAACTGATCTTTCAGGTGACGACATGGGCCTTAGGCTTAGATCTGGGCAAACCTTGGTTGAGTAGCTTCGTGGTTTCGAATTGGTCCAATAAGCTTGGGGATTTGGGATTGAATGGGGTTAGATGCGGTTTGACCATGATCATGAAGCAAATCCAAGTAAATTCAATGAATGGAGGAAAATACCAGCCAGCTACATGTGAAGCAGGCTATCTATGGCTATCTGAGATTGCCGGTGCGATGGGGATTTCTGTTATGCGGCTGCATACTGACACGCTCACCCCCACCAGTCCTTACTAAAAAGGGGCAGTTGTGTCCTGGGCTTGAGCCACCATGAGAGTTCTGATATCCCTCATTCGGTCAAAATTGGGGAATCCCAAGAATGGTTAGCATTGAAACACAGCCAGTGACCTGGTTCTTCAAAGTGACCTTTGGAAAAAACCACCAGTTCGAGGTCACGTAACCAAAAATGAATGGAAGTTATAAAAAGTTACATGGCAGTGGGTCAAAACCTTGTACCCCTGGTGAACATAAAAATAGCTGGTAAATGGATGTTCATCCCTCTAAAAATGGTATTAATAGGTATTGACTCATAGCCATATGTGATAATCAGGTTTTGACCCACATCAAGAGTCGACTCTGTCTGGAACTCAGACGTTCCCTGCGGCACACTTGCGTCCAAAAAAATGAAATCCACTTATATAAAACCGCCAATAAAGAATGCTACCTCCAACAAAAACATTGCTTATGTAAAATACCCAGCGAAAAACTTTAATTCAAAAGAATTGGGTGATTTGTTCAAGCAGGTTTTGCTGATGTAAAATTCTCGAAACTCAGGCCAAAAACTCCAAAAGCACAATCTTCGCCTCATTTCACCTCACAGTCGAAAGTCAGCAGTTTTTTTTCCGCCAACCACCCCAACATCAGAGGCACCGCAAAGGAAGGGCACATTGCCTCGGTCATAGAACAACTTCAGCACCGCTAGGGTCTCGCCGATCCAAACGTAGCCCCGGGTGCAGCCGATGATGGCTAGCTGCAACAGCACGATGCCCTGCTGACTGGCAACTGGGGAACTGGGACTGGGGGATTTAACAATTATAACCAGCAAGATAATGATACTAAATGGTTATAAATGGGTAACAATATTGAATACAAAATGGTTTAAATCCCCCAGTTGGTTATAAATGGACAACAGGATTTATAACCAACACGATAATGATAATCAATATGGATAATTGGTTCAAAATGTAAATCTACAAATGACAATATAGCGAATATTGAATTTACACATGGAGAATTATGACCAATGTGGAAAATTTATCACAAGCACAACTTGAATTTAAACCAATATGATACCAACAGGGAGAACTATAACCGAGCAAAATTTGGAGAAATGGATTGGATTTTACAAAACAGATGATTTCAATGGGGACATTAAAGCGAGAATTATAACCAATATGACCAATATGATACAAACCAATGGTATTCTTGGGCACTGTATATAATATATATATATGTATGTATATTATTGTTAAGTGCGGACATAAAGCCAATCAGTTTATAGGAGCACAATATGATTGGATCATTTAGCAATATGAGATGGGTTTGTCTGAAAATAGGGAATAGACTTAATCCATTGCAATTTTTCAGACAAATTTTGATCATTCAGCTGTGGTTTTGGGTATACCCCGTTTTCAACAAACCCTATATTGCCTCCGCTAGCATTTCTGTAACATCACGTATTTGCGGAGTTAAACCACCAGAAAATCATGTTAACTTCAAAAAAGAAATATATATATATATACACACTACTGCAACCTCAAAATGAGAAGATCTATCGAAACAGAAGGGCATTAGTATGAGTAGATAGATAGATAGATAGATAGATTGATTGATAGATAGATAGATAGATAGATTAGATAGATTAGATAGATAGATAGATAGATAGATAGATAGATAGATAGA
>CAMXCT020000832.1:151469-205641 GCA_947184155.2 Cladocopium goreaui
ATATATATGATATATATATATATATGTGATTATATGATAAGGGATAGAATTCGAAACGAAGAAAGTGTGGCTTCACTCAGCATTCCCTCTTTTGATACTGCAGATCCACCCTGAAAAAATCAAAAAAAAATCGGCCCATGTTGTTCGCTAGCTTTCAGAAACGGTTGTGAGTCAACATTCAGTTAACCTGGTGTAAACATACTCACGAATGAAGAGAAAATATCAATCTTTGGAGTTCATTGCGCCATGGTCAAGTGACGCCCTTTGTCACGAGCATCCCAGCGTCAGGATTCCAATGTTGATATTGACCCCAGGAACATGCTGTGCCCATGACCTAATCCGACAAATGCCCATCATTTACTAATGATATGGTGAAAAATCCCAAAATGGCTACCCGTAAATCATCCATTTTAGTAAGATGTTCCCTTGTATTTTGGGGTACTGTACCCCCATTCCAGGAAACCCCCATATCACCAGTTTATTGGTTCTACTCCCCCACGACACCCACGCGGCCCGCCCCGCTTTAACGTTTCGATGAGAGCTCCAGTGATCACTGACAGGGCCAAGAGAAAGGCCAGGGTGATCTGCCCAAAAATCGCGCTGGCTGCGGGCTGTGGAAAGTTTTGATCTTCACCCCATTTCTAGATTGTGCGGCCCCCAAGATAGCTAAGTTGCCTTATAAGTGGCTTAACTATGGTTTATGATTGATATAACTATGGTTAATGGTGTTTATAAACCAACTTATAAATGAAGGGCACCATCCGGTAGATGATTTAGCCAGAAATGGTGGTGTTCCATAGCACAGGGGACTGAACATGACTTAAGCCTGTTTTGTTTTTGGTTGACCTTTAAAACAGGGGGATTGCACCAGCAAGAACTTCAAACGGAGATTGAAGGTGGACCCCCTACAACCCTGGGGATTTTGAGAAATACCCAGATAGAGATCATTGAACCCTGCGAACTGGCCTGATGCTAGCTTCAAAACTAGAACTATTGTGGAATTTCCTGTGGAATCAGGAAAAATATCTAGAGTTGAACCAGGAAACTGCAAACCCCTGCGCAAACTGGGCTAAAACCAATCGAACTGTGAATTCCTCAAGGAACTTCTAACCCCAGTTCGATCAAACAAATGGAACAACCATGAAGATTTAACCAACCCCCCAGTCAGGTGACTCCCCCAATGATAGCAGGTGAAGATACGTCCTCATAAAATCTCATAAACATGGTCGTTGATTGTTAAATCCCGACAGGATGGTGCCACCCAGTGATTTTTGTTGCTTTATAAACCCCACTGACATCCATGAACTATATATGTTATCTACCATAAACCATAGAATTCAGCCACTTTTTGTAGGCAACTGAACGCTATCCAACAGGGGTCCCATCCTGTATCCCTCGCCTTTGGCTCTGTGAGGTAAGTGATCAGCATCGCTGCGTCCATGGCGTCGCGGATGGCGCGGTGAACGGCACAGTGAACAGCAGCCCCTTGAACCCCCCCCTGGCGCGCTCGAAAGGTCGAATTCTCCGCCACGGAGCAATGGAAAAATTTCCAACTACCAATGCCATGAAACGCAAATTGCGCGAAAAACCATTGGTATATGTGTGTGTGTTATTTATATATATATAGAGAGAGAGAGAGATGATTCTTTATGACATTCTATCTTGGCTGATCTGTGGTACCCCAACTTCATCAAAAAGCCACAGGACCCAGGAAAAATCCCCACAAGAAAGGCCATGGCCTTTCCCACCCCCATCACCCCTCAGAGATGCAATCGTTCGTTTTTTGCACCAGAACATTGAAGCATGTTTTGATGTGTTTTGATGTTTGCCAACATCCACCATTCCGGCACAACCAAATCATCGATTTCCTCAGCGTCTTCAGCTCAAAGTTCCCGCCACCTTCCCTTTCCGAAACCAGCGCCTGATGTCATCGATGTCCATGTCTAAGGCTTCCAAGGACCTAACCCAAGGTGCAGCGTGCAGACCAAATTCCCCATGGATTTGCTAGTGGTCCCCACCATGGCATATTGTCTGACGTATATTCCGACTATCTGACATAATTTCTGACAGATTATCTGACATGTTATCGTGCACATATTCTGACATGCTATCTGTCATATATTCTAAATTTTAATATGGCTTTTCACTTTACATTTATATATATGGCATTCCTTCTGGCATTCAATTTGGCAATCTAACATTTTAGCTGACATTCTATCCAGCATTCTATATATTCTATTTGGCATTCAATCCAGCATAGTCTTCGGGTAGGAAGAGCCGGCGAGTTCGCAGACTGGCAAACAAGTTGGCCATGACGTGATGGCGAGGAAGATGGCATGAAGGGCTGGGTGTGGCAGGGATGTGTGTGAGTGTGTAGGTTGGCGGGTAGCCCCGGGATGTATTGTCAAGATCGAGAGGCCCTCACCTGGCAGGTGGGGAATCAAAGGAACATGACGATGTCCAAAAGTAACCTGAAATTGGATTTCCAAACTCTGTTTGTATGGTTCTGGGTGTCTTTATACACGATAAATCCCAAACCTCTATGTTGCAATTGATGGGTTCCCGATCTTGCCCAAACATGATCATACAAGTGCCGCATCTGTTGGCATGCTGAAAAAACTCATATCACGAAAAACTGGGGAGGATTCCCAACACAATTCCCATCATTCGGTCGTGACGGCACGACCTGCCACGGCCCCACCGTCCCATGCCGCTGCGGGGCTCATAAATCTTCCTTAGGGCATGAAGGCTGATGAGGTTGGGCGCCTTGGTGACGGCTTGCTGTGAGATGTTCGAAATGAGGATCTGGAACCAGAATTGCATAAAACCACTACAAATGTAAATGAGTGAAATAGGCTTTATTTGTGTATTATTTATATATATATATATGTACTACATATACTGTATATAGCTAGTATATATATATATTGGTGACATATGGCCCTGCGGCATACATCAATGGAAAAAAAAAACTATTGCTGCACGGAGTTTGAAAGTGGATTCCAGGCGAGGAAAATGCGCCGATACGAGCAAGAAACCATGTGTGCTACAGTAAGCAGTGTGTGTGTGTGTCTTTTAAAAAAATGAGAAAGTTCTGCTGATGGAGCGCTATGAATCCTTCTGGGCAGGTCCTTTTTTGCACCACTAAGGTCCCAACCAGCGAGAAATCACTGCAAAGTTGCACAACTGCAGCGAAACTCATGTGGCCTGAGCGCCAGAGAGCCCGGGTCCATGAGTTCGAAACGTTCGAAACCATGGGGATAGCCAAGCTATCATGAAATGATAATGATAATGCATTACTCTACTTGGAATCTATTCACCAACGTTATGTGATACATGGATAGATAATTGGAATAATGCACGTAATTGAAAGATATTCCTGTTCTCTGTATCAAAGTGCATGACTCTGCAATGGTGGTGAAACTGCATCTGCGGTGCCAGCATGTCCGTGTGAATTCACGGTGTTTCCCCTTATATAATTTTCCTTACAAGTACCACCTGGCCAAAAATTGTTCTTAAGTCCTCTGGATCAATTAATTAATCATTCTGGGCATGTGTCCATGTGTCCAGGGTCGTGTTTTTGGCTACTCCAAATTTCTGACTGACATGGTTGTGGAACAAATGAGAGATTGTCCATTGCAATGTTTGATTACCGGAGGGGCAAGTGGTTGTGACTGTCAATCTGGGTTTGTCTGAAACTCGCTGCCCCTCTTTTAGTTTATGGTTTCGAAAATTAGATTCCCTATTATTTGATGGCCATGTTGCTGGCCAATCACCCACTTTCAGACACACCTATATATATATGTATATATATATATGTATATTATACATATCATATATCGTCGAAGGAAGTTTAGAAGTCAAACTTCCGACAATATGGACAGATGATTCCAGAGATGGGAAGAGTCAGAGAAGAGAAGAGGAGAAGAAAGAGAGAGAGAATCAGAAGAAAGAAGATCCAGGTGCGCGAAAGGGTAGCAAAGTCGCGAAACACTGCGTTTTTCCAGTGATTTGAAGCTCCAGAGGGTCGAAGAGTAGGCTCGCTAAAGCGGCGGGTGCGGAGCCAGCTGGCCAGATGAGAGATGAAAAATTGCACGCCGTTGTGGCGCGAAGCACATTTCCAAGTCAAAATGTACAAAACACACCATGCTCGGACCACTTTTGGAAATTGAGAGGTCGAAAAAGTGCACGCCGTTGTGGCGCGAAGCACATTTGCAAGTGAAAAAGCTAAAAACATTCACGTTCAGAGCACTTTTGGAAGTTGAGATGTCGAAAAAGTGCACGCCGTTGTGGCGGGAAATGTACAAAACACACCAGGTTCGGACCACTTTTGGAAGTTGAGGTGTCGAAAAAGTGCACGCCGTTGTGGCGCGAAGATGCGCGAAGCACATTTCGAAGTCAAAATGTTAAAAACACCAGGGGTTCGGACCACTTTTGGTCGGTCAGATGTCGTTTCGCGTGGCAGGCGCAAGGGATTGTGCACCTTGTCAAAAATGAGCAAAACGTGATGGTTTTGTAGCATTTCCAAAAACGATGGCAGGCGTGGGACATTTGAAGAGGATCTGCAAAGATGCGTTGTCCGTGGCAGGCGCAATACAAGAGACATGTTCATCAGAGCTGTTAGGAGGTCCGGGCGCTGATTTCCTGAGAGGGGTTGCATTTTGCAGCATCAGATCTTCAGGTTTGCTGAGATGATTTTGCGTGACAGGTGCAGCACTTCGTATGACCTGGCATCACTTTTTCGTGGCAGGTGCAGTAGTTTAGACAGGTGGAGTGGAAAAATCGCAAAACGCAATGGTACGAGGCCGTCAGCTCTGCACTCATCTTTTCATTTTTGAAGGAAGTCTCGCAGAATTCTTTCGTTTTTGATGTTGTCAACTTCGAAAAATGAGGAAGTGCAGAATTGTTTCGTTTTTGATGTTGTCAAGTTCAAAAATTGAGGAAGTCTCGCAGAATTGCTGCGTTTTTTGATGTTGTCATGTTCAAAAACTGAGGAAGTCTCGCAGAATAGCTTCGTTTTCAAGCTTGCAGATAGACAGATAGATAGACAGACAGATAGACAGACAGATAGATAGATAGATAGGTAGATAGATAGATAGGTAGGTAGGTAGATAGATAATTAAATAGATAGATAGATAGATAGATAGAAAGATAGATAGATAGGTAGGTAGGTAGGTAGATAGATAATTAAATAGATAGATAGATAGATAGGTAGGTAGGTAGGTAGGTAGGTAGATAGGTAGATAGGTAGATAATTAGATTAAATTAGATTAAATTAGATTAAATTAGGTTAAATTAGATTAAATTAGATTAAATCAGATTAAATCAGATTAGATTAGATTTAGATTAGATTTAGATTAGATTAGATTAGATAGATATATCGATAGATAGGTAGATAGGTAGATAATTAGATTAAATTAGTTTAAATTAGATTAGATTTAGATTAGATTTAGATTAGATTAGATTAGATTAGATAGATAGATAGGTAGATAGATAGATAGATGGATAGATAGATAGGTAGATAGGTAGATAATTAGACTAAATTAGATTAAATTAGATTAGATTAGATTTAGATTAGATTAGATAGATAGATAGATAGATAGGTAGGTAGGTAGGTAGATAGTCAGAGAAAGAGAAAGAAAGAGAGAGAAAGAGAGAGAAAGAGAGGAGACCTCAACCACCTGTCAGTCCATCAGTGGCTTCGCTCTGCCATCCGTGATTCACAACAACCAACCTCTCCTATAGGTTTTCTATTTCTGAAACTTCCGCCACCGCCTTGTGCGGTACTACTGGTATTGGTTATATATTCCATTCCATATCCTCATAATATGAAATCTTTTTCCCCACAAAGTTGCCATGAAAACACTTCAAGTGGTCACATCGCGACTGCGACAGCTTCAGGCGGCACCTCGGTCGTCTGCATAGGCTTTGTGCAAAGCCTTGAAGACCTCTTCGTGTTGCCACAGCAGCTGCAAGACCTACAGGTCTCCAGCCGCCCGAAGGTGGGCGATGAAATCATGTCCACTGCAGATTTGACCATTGAAATGTTCAGTTTATCATCCTAATTAACCATCATTAGTTTTAAAAGCATCAACCAAAAAACGATGATTTCACCATCTTTGGCTCTTACTTTCTGAAGAGTTTCCACTGAAAACTGGCTGTTTTCAGGATCAAACCTCCTCATTTACTGGAGGTGAACAGAAATGGTGACTTAACCATGGGAAAAATTGATCTAACAGAAATTGGTCTTCACACCTACCAGTGGTTGGTGGTAGTCTCAACACCTTAAACAAAAGTAAATTCTGTCAATTGGGATCATCAAATCATAAACTCGGTGTAAACCTAGGCTAATTCCGACTAACCAAATAGGCATCAAACCTCCGATTTTGCCCCAATGAAAGAAACTCGATATGACGAACAATCAATCCCGGCTATCTCTGGAATTTTAGGACTTCACCAATGGTAAATCCCAAGATCCCCATTTCCGCACTAGAAATCACCAGCTCAGCTGGTGAAGGCTCCCCAAAATGGACCACCATGGACCACCGTCCACCTCGGGCTCCACCAACAAACTCTTCTGCCGTTGCTTGGCCGCATCCTCCAAGATATGCAGCTGCACCTTACTGCTGGCCTGGCTTTTTTCGCCAATGCGGGAGAACTTCCAGCAGAAATAGGGGAATTTTAGATGATTGAAGTAACAAAACTGGGTGATTTCACTGACTTAAGGAGTAAGAATGAGGATTCGCTGACGAATCCTAAAAAAGGATTTCTGACAAGTGTTGGACCCCGAAAATCAACGGTTGGCACATAAATGTCCAACTTTGGATGACTTGGAGAATGTGGGAATAGTCCCACCATTTCGTGAATCGGCCACCGACTGTCAGGATCTCTAGATTATATCAATCTTAAGATAATCCTTCTTAGAAGCCTAAAATCGCTTGGTGGTTTCAAAATGGACACCCGGGCAGTCTGCCGTTGATTCGGACCCGGGCCTTCTCATTCTGCGCTCGCAAGCTCCTAAAGTTGGCTCGAAAAGTTGGCTCGAAGTCAGTTTTTCCGCGGTTGAAGGGATCATACCCGCAACGGTGTCATCAAACATGGCTGGCTGGTAAATCACCAAACTCAATAGAGGCTTGAGAGGGAAAATCATACGTATATAAATTAAGATGTTTCATTGCAATGTTTGATTACCAGAGGGTTTTTTTGGTGACCAGCAGTGTGTGATTTTGTTGGCCAGACAAGAAACATCAAGAAACTTAGGGAACAGGAAACCTGAGGGATAGTCCAATTTCTTGGACCAGCTCCAGCTAAGATCCCCATCATTTCAAACCATAAAATCTTATCCACCAAATCATAGGGAGTCGCGCCTCTAAAACCATCATTTTTTGTGGTCAAGTAGTCCATTCAGTCCATTCCCAAAGGTCAACCCCACGTCTTAGACAAGTGCAACGGGTGTCTCCTGGACTTGGTAATGGTACGCTTTCCAGTCTCGTCCTGCAAGACATGGCCAATCTTAGATTTCCTGCCATCTTAGAGCTTTAACTAGTTGGCTATAAGTCAAAACCCTGGGTAGACAAACTGTACCCTATAATTAATAGCTGTAGCTGGTCAATGGATGTTTATTCCCCCAGTCATATGGTAATTTCATAGGTTTGACCCATCCCCAGTTCACGTATGGCAGCATAAACGTGTGCGCTGATCATGACAGGGGAGAAGTTGGATGGCAATGGACAGTCGAAAACCAAAGACATCACAGGATGGGCGGAATGAATTCAAAGTTAAAAGCAATGGATCTAACGCTTTCTATCTTAGGATGACGATGGAAAAATCATGTGCATTGAAGCGACAACCAACAAAGAATTAAACTGTTTAAATGAACAAGTATTCCTGTGTGTTAAAAATACATGGGTTGCCCTGTCTTCATCAACCAGAGGGCAGAGTGGTATCAACCACCCAGCCAGGGGCCAAACTCCACGGATCAGAGGCTTACCTAAGTGATGCCAACGTTTTGACCGTCTTGACCATCCTCCGTGATGGTCATCTGTTCATCATCAACACCCACACCTGCCGTCAGAGAGGCATTCAACCCAGCGCCCGGGAGGCGTTGAAGAGGGGAAGCCCAAAATGGGCCCAACAGATAAGATGTTTGGCTATATAAACGGGGTTCTTAAAATGGGGGATCCCCCGAGTCACCATACAGTAGGTTGTTTCAATACTAAACTGATCCAATTTTTGGATGATTTGGGGTACCACCCATTTTAGGAAACCTCCATACAACAAGATCCTGGTGGATGTTGCAGATAGGCAGTGTGCTTGTCCCTACTATTGGCATTTGATGGCAGCACCATGTTGGGCCGGAATCAACACTTTTGGAATCCCCATTGAAGTGCAGAGGGAGTCGGCAAGCGCGCTACAAACATCTGAGCTTCTCTTGGATCCCGGAGCTATCACCGCCATAATGCAGGTGGCCCCATGTAACAACTGAGCCATCTAGCAGGACTGCAGCAAACGCACAATCTGTGCCCTCAACCTCCTGCACATTTCTGAGCTGGTCCTGGACTGCGGAGCTATCCCCACCAAAATGCGCACTACCCCAGGTCACAACGGATCCATTTCCCAGGACCGCAGCGAATGCCCGCTGTGTGCTTCCAACCTGCTGCACCCTCTGAAGCTGATCTTGGACTCTAGAGCTGTCACCACCAGATTCTGGATCGCCCCATGCAACCACTGATCCATCAGCCAGGATCGCAGCAAACGCACTGGCAGTCGCTTGAATCTGCTGAACACTATGAAGCTGATCTTGGACTCCAGATGTGTCGCCACCATCCCCTGGACTGCCCCATGCAACAACAGATCCATTTGTCAGGATGGCAGCAAATGCACGGCCAGAGCCATGAATCTCGTGCACATTTCTGAGCTGATCTTGAACTGCGGAGCTGTCACCACCACTGTCTGGATCGCCCCAGGTAATAACGGATCCATTTTTCAGGATCGCGGCAAAGGACCAAGTCGTTGCTCGGATCTGCTGTACATTCCTGAGCTGATCTTGGATTTCGGAGCTGTTTGCACCACGAAATCCATTGCCCCAGGTTACAACCGATCCATCCCCACGAATTGCTGCGAATGCGCCACCTGTTGCCTCCACTTGCTGAACGTTCCAAAGCTGATCTTGGACCCAAGAACTGTCGCCACCAAAGTCTCTGTTGCCCCAAGCAACAACCGATCCATCTGCAAGCACCGCTGCAAATGCCTCAAGCGTGGCCTGAAGCTGCTGGACATTTCTCAGAACCAGGCTTTTGCCACCACGTTCTGGGTCGCCCCAAGTCACAACCTGTCCATTTTCCAGGAGAGCAGCGAAGGCCCGAGCGGCGCCATAAACTTTCTGCACATTTCTGAGCTGATCCTGGACCGCAGAGCTGTCACCACCATTTAGGCGATCGCCCCATGTGACAAGTCGGTCACAGCACCAGATACAAAAGGCTCCACCCGCAAAAATGATCAAATGACCTTTTCTGGTTGCTGCCAGGTGGAAGGGAATTGCCAAGGCGCATAGCTCGTCTCCATCTTGAAGCCCAGCAGTCTCTAAAGATTCCATGGGATCCAAAATTCTCCTGAGATTTGCTTGACCCATAAATATGATATATATATATAAATGATATAAATACAAGAATATCTCCACATGAATTCCCCTTCTTTGCCAGATTGTCCTGTTGAAAATAAACAAAAAACACCTGACAATTCAGCAATTCCAAGCTTCCCATCTGCTACAAGCCTCAAGAAGCCTTGTCCAAAGGTCTTCTGGGCCAAGAGTTTTAAGTCTCCTACTGCAGAGGACCTCGGAACAAACAGCTTCTCGCTGCGCCCACTCGGCAGCGACACTGTGAGCTGAAACATCTCTGGAGAAGGACGCTCAACACTGTGATGTTTCAGAGATGTTTCAGGTGTTTTTTCACATAAACAATGTGTGAAGATGTTGTCTCAAACGTTTCAGGATTAAAATAAACTTGTTCAGGTAAATCCGAATTGCGAAGTAACGTTGGTAGAAAAAAAACGTACTAGCTGGTCTATTTCTCCGATATTGACAATGATATTGCCAAAACAGGTTGGTGATCCAAAATATCTTGAGCCAAATCTCACAGCAGGGCAAGTCTTTGTGCAATTTGATTGCTGGCCGAGTGTGCTTGGAGCGAATAAAGATGGAAAAAATGGAGTTTCGCACATGGCTATGGGTCAAAACCTTGGGCCCCGAGTGGTACGATAATAGGTACCCCTAAAATAGCTGGGATTTACAGATGGGTATCCCCCCAGTCATATGGAAGAATGTGCATTTTTTCCAATACATGCCGAAAGATTTGGGTTTGTCAAGTCATCTCCAAGATCATCCAAGATCCTGAAAAATTGGGTTTGTGAAAAGTACTGAGTATACCCAACGAAGTCTTGGATTTGCAACGCCAAAAAAACATGTTCCCTCTAGATTCCCCAAGTGGATTTCCCATTGGGAAAATAGAAAATCATAGCAAATCCCGGACCGATGATCCTTGGAGTCATGAAAATTACTCGCGCCACTGCTGATTTTTCTTCCTCTATTCCTCAATCAACTGATGGCTATTTTCATGACAGAAACGGGATGCGCCAGAATAAAATGTCACTGATAGATACCACGAAAACGCTGGTTGCATCCAACTAGCAGCAACTAGCCACAAACCCACCAGAACTTAGAGCTACATCCCCGAAAGGGTGCAGGTATGTGAACGTTAATATCCCACATGTTTTTCGATTTGAATCCACATCCAAAACCCCGTCGAAGCTAGCCCTCAATCGCAAAGTAGTTGGTGGTTCATCCTACTAAGTCGGCTTTGTTCACCCCAATTACAAGTGGACTAAGCCTAATTAGACTCAGAAAAACAATCAGGATTTTTGCCCGACAGAATGGAACCATCAAAACAATCTATATCCAATAGTTCTATATATCCCATATATTGACACAAGCCTAATAGCTGTAACAGTGAGCACGATCTAGAGCACGATTTTTGGCAGCGCACCAAAAAGCACGATCTAGAGCACGATTTTTGGCACGAGGGAAAGCACCAAAAAGCACGGTTTGTGGCACGATGGAGAGCACCAAAAAGCACAATTTTTGGCACGAAGGAGAGCACCAAAAAGCACGATCTAGAGCACGGTTTTTGGCACGAGGGAGAGCACCAAAAAGCACGATTTTTGGCACGAGGGACATCAACAAAAAGACGATTTTGTGCACGAGGGAGAGCACCAAAAAGCACGATCTAGAGCACGATTTTTTGCACGAGGGAAAGCACCGAAAAGCACGATTTTGTGCACGAAGGAAAACACTCAAAACAACGTTCGCCCAAAATATAAAGAAATCCTTTTTTTGACTGTTACAGCTATTAGGACGGACTCAACCCATATATATATATATACATATATATATATCCCGTTGAAACCCATGGTAACCCCGTTCAAGGTGAAACGAAATCAAACCGCCATGATCCCATTGCCACCTTGGTGCATCAACTCTAGGTGCTCCTGAGGCTGACCCCCGCAAAAACGGGATAGAAAAGTAATGTGACCACTATTTTAATCATATAACCAGAGTACTGGATATCATAGTTTAGTTTTGCTGTCTATCTTTTTCTGGGTTCCTATACATCTACATATGTTGTATGTTATCTATAGTTGTATATATCTGTAACTATTATATATATACATGCATGCATACAAACACAAGTATTAATATAGATATTATGTGCATAATATCGGGATGGATATAAATGAAAGTTACAACACCCTTCTTGGATGATCGTTACAACGTTAGCATGGATCCCCCATCACCATGGATCCCCAGATATGGTTGATATGTAAGTGGCTTTTGAAATCTGCTGTGGGCTTATTTCAACGGATTGGTTTAAGGGAAAATCTACAGGAAACCATAGATTTTCCCATTAAATATGGGGCTTTCCTGTAAATTTTCCCTTAAACCAATCCATTGATTATTGACATCTTACTTCATAGTTTGGTAGCATCCTATGGTAGTACATGGTTTGAAAAAATTGGTTTAACACCCAAAAACCATATTAAAACGCTTTTTCTATACCCATATCATATCAAAGTTGATGAGTGTGGCTTTTTCATCAACCAAAGTGTTTTAACCACCCATATGAGCCATGGTCAATACTCACTATATGGTTGACGGTCATCCCATCCATAATAAGGATCCTTATAATGGTTATTATAAATCCCTATGAACCATTGGATGACTAGCCCCTATTAATGGTTATTAACCATGAGTATTGACCATAGCTCATATATTGGGATTCCACTTCTGGATATGTTTTACAAAACGCGACTCTCCGCGACTGGATCCGACCTTGCTGATGTTCATCACCTTCTGCGCAAAGCTGGGCAAACGCAACCGAGCAATCTCCGCCTGAAGCCGTACCCGGTAGCGGTAGCGGTAGCAGCCCGGGGGGGTCATGGGAAAATCCTGGAAACTTCCAATACTTACGGATGTTTCACCAACACAGATGGCTTGTTGTTTCAGAAATTTGTCAGAATCCACCATCCATTGGCTTCGAAAATGCCACCCACAACGATCGGGAGCATCCCTGAAGAGAGCATTCTCCAATCACCCGAAAAGACTCCTCCCCACGTGGGTGGATACTGGATGATGCCAGGGCCAACCGCGTCCCAGGCCGGCAAGGCCCTCCCGTGACGAGCTGCCAGGTGTTCGATGAATTTCACCCGCAGATTGCTCTGCCCGATCTTAAAGTGTTGCCCAGCCAAGTGCTCCACGATCCTTGAAAAATCACCCTGTGATTTCAGCTGGTCCCCGAATTGGAAATCGGGCGTAGCTGCGTAGCTATGGAAAACCACTATATATATAATTTTGTTGTTGGCAAGTCATGTGATATACATATATGTATATACTATGGTCCATTTTTCCATAGCTATGCTAGATTTAAACCCACAACCCGAAACTTCTCCTATTTCTGCTTTCCATGTGGGGATTGTTTATTCTTGAGCTTCCCACATTGTGATTCATCTCAATGCCATCTTTCTCCGCAAGTTCTGCGCAGAACCCCGCTGAATCCAGTGGCCCTTCAAGGTTTTCTATACAACTCCTCTTGGATGTGCGTCCACCCGGTGATATACATAACTAGGCCCCTCTAAGGGGTGCCGAATGGTTTTCCCACTCTTGCGCGGGTTCTCATTGATGTTACTTAATTAAGGCTTAGTTCGCGAGTTGTCTTCTTTACCGATGAATTTATCTATGGGCTCACAACCACTATCCGCTATCCAACAAAATCTCCCAAAATCTTCCTAGTTCGAGAATCATCCCATTTAGTGCTTAGTTCCACCCTGGTGATCGTTCCCCAGTAGCTTATCCCAAATAGTTACTACGGCTATCATACTATGGTTCCTAATGGGATGAGTTCCTATGCTTCCTATGCTTCCTATGGTTCCCAGTTCCCATGTTACTATGGTTACTATAGTTCCTATCCCTCGGTTCATACCAGTTAGGATCCTCCCTGGGACGATCCTCTCCTCGCATTCTTCGTTCGAGCTTCGGGAAGAGATCCCACCAAAAGACCACGGGCAGCAGCGGGGCACTGCTCAGCATCTGATCGTCCACGGCGCAGAAACGGATCTGCTTGGCCAACAGGTCGAAGAGGTGCACGGCCCAGAAGTATGGCACCTAACAAAAAAAAAGTCACGTGGGCGGCCAAGGCATGAAGAGTACCCAATTTTTTATTACCCTCTGGTTATTTAACATAGCCATGGAAAATGGTCCATTTATAGATGATTTACCTATTAATAGCATGGTGATGTTCCATGGCTATGTTAAATAACCAGATGGTAGCTGATTGATGTATGTATATACTATTAATACTATTTATACTATGAATACTATGAATAGACTATTAATACTAAACAAAAACTCAAATCTGTGGTAAGGTTTTACATGTTGACTCATCCTCTGGTGATAGTCACCTCCAGTGGTTTAACATGCATTTCTATGGCTTTGAGGGGGTTAAGAATGGGACAATAATTGGATATGAATGGATTTACCTCCAACAGTGTCATCAAACGTGGCTGGAAAATCCAATGGAGGGTTTTAGCGCTGAAAAACATGTGTATATATACATATATATATATATAATTGTGAATATATTTTTATAGATATATAATTATTTGTTTTATACATATTTATATATATATGTACTATAAACCACAGTTTAGCTGGTGGCAGCTAGTGACAAACCAGCCCTTAGCTATTGTTTGAAGGCCTCACCTTGTGGATCTGCGGTTTATGATCTTGGTGTCTCTGATATTCTACCCATAGAATCACCACTTACAATTCCCAATTATTCCTATGAAATATGTCCATCATCCCCCAGAAAACCCATATGATTATTGGGTATGCCGCATAGAATCACCACTCCCTTCCCATTATGTTCCCATGAATTTTCATAGTTGTCATTCCCATTCGAGTATGTTCCCTCATCCTAGAATATATTCCCAAAAAATATTCCCATATTAGTTCCTATATTAAACTCCCATGAAACTGATTAAGTTGCCACCCAATATCCCCTCATCCTTTCCTGGCCTTGTGCTGGTCCACCAAGCCAACATCCAAAATGAATCTGGGAGCGGCAGCGGCAGCGTGGCGTGTAGCAACTCAAAAAAAATATCCCGGCAAGAGACCCCAAACAGTGTGGGGGAGTGGGAAGATAATGTAGGATAATGTTGTTGATGATGATGATGATGATGATGATGGTGGTGGTGGTGGTGGCGGTCCACAAAGGTTAAGGGATCGCTTAGAGCACCGGAAAGTGGATCACTTAGAGCACCGGATCACTTAGAGCACCATGGGATCACTTAGAGCACCAAAAAAGTGGATCACTTAGAGCACCAAAGAATCATACCTTTGGGGTAACACTTGGGGACACGGAGTCAGGCACAGCAACCTCATCATTTTTCTTGCTGTCCTGCAGACACACGCACTGCACTGCTCTTTCATGATCAGTTACCGGTGGGGTGGGGTGGGGTGGGGTGGGGTGGGGTAATAACGTTCATGTTCCTGTGCACACACAGGCAAGACGTTCCTGCTACGTCGTAACATCTTCGTCAAGTGACTTGCAAGACGTTCCTGATACGTTGTAACATCTTCGAGAAGAGCCCTTCTGAACGACAACGGGCTCCACGGGCTCTACGGGCTCTACGGGCCCGGGCCCTTACGGGCCCGTACGGGCCCGTTCTACGGGCTCTACGGGCTCTATGGGCTCTACGGGCTCTATACGGGCCTTACGGGCCCTACGGGCCTTACGGGCTCTACGGGCTCTACGGGCTCTACGGACCTTACGGGCCTTACGGTTACAGAAGAATGGAAAGATTCGAACGTACTCAATGGTTTCAAAAAGAAAGTGAAATTCTCTAGACCTGAGCGGAAGGCAACAAAAAATGCTGATTTCATACGGTAAGCAACAGATACACCCAACGATCAAAAAAACATTTGTCAATAACCCAAATGGCAACGTATCGGGCTTAATTACTACTATTTTACAAAGAATATTGGATGCACTAGTATTTAACAAAACTAAGTATCTGACTTTTTAACTATAATTTTATACAGATACTCTACATATATATATATTATATTAAATATATATATTATATATATTATATATATATTATATATATATTATATATATTATATATATTATATATATATATATTATATATATTATATATATATTATATATATATACGTCTATACTTGGAAAATAGCAAGACGTATACATACAGATACTGATTCTGTGGAAAAACTCTCGCAAGTCTCCGGAAAACGATTTCTGTTTGACACGGCAGCAAACAGACCCCTTTTTTTAGAGATGAAGCGCTGGTCTCTTGTCTGTTTGGACTCACCACATCAAGCATGACAACGGACAAGCTACAAGCCACAAGGATGTTGTGATATGAACAGCAAAAACATGCTAACATCACAGGGGCATCTGAACGTCTGTCAAGAATACATTCGTTACTGGGGAAGGGGATGCTGAGATCTATCCAAGGACTTCGATGTCTTTTTCTACGCTCCATAGGCCAGATGTTTCTGAATCATCTGTGCATTACCATACGGCACTGCCACTTCTTGAAAAAATCATTCTGAACACAACAAACATCCGACGCAAAAACATGCACTTGTTCCCACATGCGTGAGACGGTTTACATTAAGATCACTTTCGTATAGCTGCGCTATACTACGCGAAGGGCGCGGGGACTTATGAGAAAGAGAGGGCGTTTGGTGCAACCAAAAATGGTCATAGCCCTGCTACTTATGTGAATAAAGTTCCCACCCTAAAGCCTCCCATGGAAAAACACGGGTCACTACTCACTACGCTCGCTCAACAGCTACAAATCTAGTCACGGTCGCGCCGTTCTTTGTATATCCTAACGTGACAGATAGAATGTTCATATATACATCGGCTAGAAAGAGCCAGAATGCATGTCGGATATACTGCAAGAACAACTGCCTGATAGAATATCAGAATATATGTCAGAAAATGCCAGATACAATGTCAGATAGAATGTTCATATATACGTCGGCTAGAAAGAGCCAGAATGCGTGTCGGATATACTGCAAGAACGACTGATAAAATATCAGAATATATGTCAGAAAAATGCAAATTACAATGTCAGATAGATTTTTGATTTTTCATAAATACGTGGGCTAGAAAGAGCCACAATGCGTGTCGGATATACTGTAAGAAAGACGGCCCTTATGCCCATTAAGGGCTCTACGGGCTCCACGGGCTCCACGGGCTCCACGGGCTCCACGGGCCCTACGGGCCCTACGGGCTCTACGGGCTCTACGGGCTCATGGGCCCGAGCCCTTACGGGCCCTTACGGGCCCTTACTACGGCACATCTTCTTGAAGTAACTTGCAAGACGTTCCTGATACGGCGTAACATCTTCGTCAAGTAACTTGCAAGACATTCCGGATAATATGTTCTAACATCTCCGTCAAGTCACTTGCAAGACGTTCCTGATAAGTTGCAACATCTTCTTCAAGTAACTTCCATGGCGTTCCTGATACGTTGTCATATCTTCTTCAAGTAACATGCAAGACGTGCCTGCTACCTTGTAACATCTTCTTCAAGTGACTTGCAAGCTGTTCCTGATATGTCGTAACATCTTCTTCAAGTAATTTGCCAGATGTTCCTGATACGTTGGAGCATCTTCTTCAAGTAAGTTGCAAGACGTTCCTGATACGTTTCTTCGTCAAGTAATGCCGAAAAGCGGATCGCATTGAATGTTATCGCGTGCATCAGCGACATATGAACGCATCCATTTATGTGTCTATATGCCTCTGCGCATATATGGAACTCTAGCGCTATGATGCGCTATGTATCTCTTATGTCACTTTTCGGCGGTCCAAGCGATCCACTTTCCGGCGCTCTAAGCGATCCACTTTTCGGCGCTCCAAGCGAACCCCCGACCGTGATGGTGATGGTGATGGTGATGGTGATGGTGATGGTGATGGTGATGGTGATGATGATGATGATGATGATCTGAAGTTTATCACACACAAAAAAAAAACTAGAATTGTACTTTTTGATCTCTTTGGGAGGTCCTAATGTTGAGTATTTTTGCTGGATATATAAGTCGTAAGTCTAGTCTCCCAGTTTTGACCCATTTGCCAAATTGAAAGTGGCTGACTCAACGAACATCATTGACCATGCTTCACCTACCTGGCCAACAATGCTAGAAATGTCGCCATTTTGCGGAAAATTCACTCTTGAGAAATGGAGAAAAAACGGATCTTAGCAGCTAGCAACCGAAAGCGGTTGAGGAATCCGGAGCCGGCTCCAACATCAGCACTACCAGGGGGAGACAAGCAATTTCTCAATGCCAGATGGGGATGTGAGCAACTAAAATACCGGTTCGTGACAGCAACTGGTAGCTCTATGAAGGAAAATTCAGATATTCCCGTTTGAAAATGTGCAACTCCAGCCATCAATCAAATGAAAGGCAAGGATTTTTCATCATCGTTCTGTACACGAAATGTAACAATGTAACATGTTTGTTCACACATGAGAAAGGATACGTTTCTATCACTTTTTAGTAGCAACACGTTCCAACCAGTCACCACGGCCAGTCCCCAAAACACTGGCAAATAATACTAAAGCATCACCACGTTTTGTAAGTGGGATAATAGATATATATATATATACCCCCCAGTTTTATATAATGATATACATATGTATATATTATATATATGGAATATCCCCAGTTCTATATGGTGCTATAATGAACCATTGTGGTTAACAAATGGTTATATGGTGCTATAATCCATAATGAACCATATATATATATATAGATAGATAGATAGATAGATAGATTAGGTTCTATATGGATTTAAATCTATATGGATTATAGAAGCTGGATCCGAAGTCCACGGCGCCTACAGAAGCTGGCGCGATCCATGCCCATCTCCGCTCCGCCCTTGGGCCAAGAGGACAAGGTCCAGGCCTTCAGCACCTGAACCGCGTTGGCGCGTAACGCAGGAAGCTTTGGAGAACGAAAATGACCAGGGTTGGAAGAAAATTCTCGAATCTTCACGGGAAAGTCATATGAAATCATGATTTTTGAGGTGTCATGGGGATAGAATGGAAATAGACTGGATATCTGAACAAGCATAAGGTTGTTCAGATTTTTCTCACTCTAGAATTATGACCATCAAATCCTCCGTAAAATGAGAGCTTCTAAACCGACTTTCTGACAAGCTATACACTGCGATGATTCGCAGAAATGTACGTGCCTGCAAAACATATTCACACTTATGTAGATTTATGCATATGTATGTGTGTATAATATATATATACTGTATATATATATACATACATACATACATACAGACAGACATACATACATACATAGTAACATACATACATACATACATACATACATACATACATACATACATACATACATCCAGACATACATACATACATACATAGTAACATACATACATACATACATACATACATACATACATTACATTACATTACATTACATTCCATTCCATTCCATTCCATTCCATTACATTACATTACATACATTACATACATTAACTTACATAATTACATACATACATACATACATACATACATACATACATACATACATACATACATACATACATACATACATACATACATACATACATACATACACATACATACATACACATACATACACACACATACATACACACACATACATACACAGACACATACATACATACATACATACATTACATTACATTACATTGCATTGCATTACATTACATTACATTACATACATATACATATACATATACATATACATATACATATGCATATGCATATGCATATACATATACATATACATATACATATACATACATATACATATACATATACATATACATATACATATACATGTACATATACATATACATATACATACATTCGATATCTTTATGATATATATATATATATTATATATATATACATATCATATACACGTGACATGTACGTCATGTATTGTCATGTCGTGCCGTGTCGTGTCATGCAATGCAAATGCGATGCATGTATCCAACCACCAGCAACCAGTTTTGGTACTGCAATAAAGGGTCCCACCAGTTTTTGCCGAACATAGATGTCCAAAATGGGGATACCAAAAAAGTGAACTGAAAGAGAGCAAACCACCTGCCTTTTTCGAGTTCTTTGAGAATGAAAGAAACTAACATCCCAGGGCGTATTGCTCAAATATAGTCATGGGATGGACCAGATCTCGCATGGGAATCAAGGCCTTCGGGTAGATCAATCGCGCATAAAAATTCGGTAGTTCTTGGGCGGATTCTCCCAGTACACAGGTGGTAATGCTTCAGAGTTACGCACCATAAAATGGTTTGGTACCTGGTACCAAACAATGATCAAAGCCTGTGGTCACAGGATCCCAAAGTTTGACTATCTGAACAGCGACCAAAGTCTTGGCTCACTCCTTGCTGGTTGATTAAACCATGGAGCTCAACGGCAGCAAAGATCTCGAACAACAACTACAAGTATGCCTGACACCTATGCAGCGCACCACAATTTCAACCATAATTACTACTCTAACTACACCAAAAAACACACAAAATCCCAGATCCTTTCATTGAAACAGTCCATTTCAACCCACCCATCCACCCACTCCATTTCCGGCGCCTGCAGCAGCATGAGTACCTCATTGCGCCGGAAGCGCCAGGCCGCAACGGGCTGCCGTAGGAGACTGTTCTGCCGCAAACTCAGCCATCGCATCTGGGGGTCTTCCTGGTGGACGAAAAAAAGGACGGAGATCAGGTCAAGGATGGAGATTTTTCGTGGGGAGGAACCAGAGATGTTTGTAAGATGCCCTTAAATGGGGGGATTTCTTGGTGGGATTCAGTGTTAGGAAAGTTGAGATCTGTGAAATGATAGAAAGTAATGGAGATTTATCATGGGATTCACCAACCAGATTTGGGATTTGGAACCAGCCAGAATAAGGAAAAAATAGGGTGCTCTGAGTTTAGGGAAAAAATGGAAAAAGCCAAATGGCCATTTTCTATGGAAGAATTCTGAAAAAAAACTGGTGATTTGGGAGTAATGTGGGACATGGTAAAACAATGCCATAAGCAATCCCCCAAATCACCATTTTTATAGGATTTTATAGGTGGTATAAACCATTCCCAGTCATGGGTGGTTTATGATTATTGTTTTACCCACATTACCCTCTGGTAATTTAACATAGCTATGGAAAATTACAATGTTTAATGGGAAAATTCACTATAAATGGCCATTTTCAATAGTTTTTGTATGTTTACCAGAGGGTATCCCATTTTCACACCGTTGTTACCGGGTCCTCGCGGTTCAGTTCCAGCTCCAAACTGCTCTGTGGCACTGAGGCGGGCAACAGATGCAGAAACTTTGGCAGCTCGGCGAAGAGAATCGCCACCTGACAACGGGGAGAAATGTGGAAACCATGGCTCTTTGATGACAGATGACATAGATTTCTTGTGTTTCTCCTATAGATTCATATAGATTCATATAGATTCATATAGATTCATATAGATTCATATATTTAGACCCACATGTGAATGTATACAATTCATAAAAATCAATATAAATCCTATGTTTTTTCGTTTGTGTATAATTTCGCATCTGTTCGTAGACTAAAAAGCACTCCACCACCAAGAGGGATGAGTTCCCAATGATACACTGCCATCATTTCTCTTCAACACGGACTACGGTCCGTTCGAACGACGAGGATTTAGATCCTCCAATGCTCAACAAACCAAACGGGTTTTACCAGGTGAATCAGGCTGGCAATCAACCATTGAACACACAGTCAGTACTGAAAAGATCGCAGGTCAGTTAGGTTAGCTACTTCGCATCCTTGGATGATAAAAGCTAAGGGATACCATGATATCAATATACATACATACATTACATTACATTACATACATTACATTACATTACATTACATTACATTAAATTACATTACATTACATTACATACATACCATACATACCATACATACCATACATACCATACATACCATACATACCATACATACCATATATGCCATACATACCATACATACCATACATACATACATACATACATACATACATACATACATACATATATACATACATACATACATTCCATTACATTACATTCCATTCCATTCTATTCCATTCCATTACATTCCATTCCATTACATTACATTACATACATTACATACATTACATACATACATACATACATACATTACATACATACCATACATACATACCATACATACATACCATACATACATACATACATACATACATTATATACATACATTATATACATACATTATATACATACATACATACATACATACATACATACATTACATACATTACATACATTACATACATTACATACATTACATACATTACATACATTACATACATTCCATACATTACATACATTACATACATTACATACATTACATACATTACATACATTACATACATTACATACATTACATACATTACATACATTCATACATACATACATACATACATTACATACATTACATACATTACATACATTACATACATTACATACATTACATACATTACATACATTACATACATTACATTACATTACATTACATTACATACATTACATACATTACATACATTACATTACATTACATTACATTACATTACATTACATTACATACATTACATACATTAAATTACATTACATACATTACATTACATTACATTACATTACATACATTACATACATTACATACATTACATACACTACATTACATTACATTACATTACATTACATACATTACATACATTACATACATTACATACATTACATACATTACATACATTACATACATCACATACATCACATAATACATACATACATACATTACATACACATTACTGATACATAAACATACATTACATACATTACATACATTACATACATTACATACATTACATACATTACATACATTACATACATTACATACATTACATACATTACAGCATTACATACATTACATACATTACATACATTACATACATTACATACATTACATACATTACATACATTACATACATTACATACATTACATACATTACATACATTAATCCATTACATCCATACAATACATACCATACATACCATACATACCATACATACCATACATACCATACATACCATACATACCATACATACATACATACATACATACATACATACATACATACATACATACATACATACATCCAGACATACATACATACATACATAGTAACATACATACATACATACATACATACATACATACATACATACATACATACATAACATTACATACATACATACATATATACATACATACAGATATTTAACATAGATATATATATATTTATTTATTTATTTATCAATATTAGATCTCCTCCTTCTTCCAGGACCTGCATCTCCTCCACGCCCCACCGAATCGGTCGCCGCCCATCTCCTCCACGCCTGCCGTTCTTTGACATCTTCGTCCTTGTGACGATCCGACTCCTGGAGGTGATGGAAAAAACACCAGCCATGGGAAAAATCTTGATGACTGGTGGTAAACATTCAAAAAAAGGTGATATACCAGTGTTTTTTTACTACCAAGTGATTTAAAAAAAACTGGTTGAATATTGGTATACCATCAATTGTTGTAAAACACATTAACCAAGTGATAGTGATGCTGAACTTGCCGAGGAAATATGAGGGCTGCTGGTCTTGTACCGGAAATGCGGAAGACCTTCACGGCCATCAAGACGTGACCCAAAAAATGTCGCTAGATTCTGGACCCACAAAATGTTGGCCGCGGCAGTAAAGCCATAAAGAAAAGTGGACGCAACATGCCATCCGTGGCCTGAATGGCATCCAGGATTGTCTTGGTGTGCTCCATCCATCGCTTGTTGTCCTGGGACAAGAAACACTGAAGCGTTGGAAAGGGCTTCCGGACCCAAAAGCTAACGTTATCTAACGGTGTAAAGCAAAATGATCAGGTTCCATGTTAGGATGCCGCGAGGCTAGATTCCACCCAGTTACAACTTGGGACCAATCAACAAGAAAACCCCCGAGTAACACACACTTGCTCAGAACAGTCATTGCAAATTTTGATGTGGAATGCATCGGACGTGCAAAAACACCAACAGTACACTGACACGAAGAATGAAAAATAATAAGAATATATATATATATAGACGTATAATCACAGTAGACGTTGGTCCTATAAAGCAACAGCGATAAACTATATGTCCCCCCCAGCTGCGACTTATATGCGCCCAGGGGCGGGACTTTAATATTATATTATATTATAAAATTGCAGGTACGTCAACGCTGGCCAGGCACCGATATCGCATCCACTTGGTGCGGTCTTTGTTAGATGAGGCACACCAAGGGACCCTCATCCCCCTGCAATATATTGACGTTTTACATCTTTACAGATGGTACACACACACACACACGCCCCACCGCAGCGGGCAAGATGAAATGAAAATGAAAGTGAGATGACAATGAAAATGAAATGAAATTTACTTAACCAGGACGCGAAGAGGGGAACGCAAAAGAAGAGGACAGAGAGAACACCAACACAACACACCTGGCCCGGAACGGGCAAACCCTGAAAAGGCAAGGGAAAAGAAAAGCGGAGGCCGATGGACAACGGAACAAGACCAGCGGAGGGGGGGGAAGACGGAAGCGCCTGAACCAACCCAACACGGCGAAAACCTACGCCCACCTCAGCACGCGAAGGACCCAACCTACCTGTAGAGAGGCGAACACATGAAATAGGGGAACCATGGGGGACTAGTTAATGAAATTATACATCCACACGATCGTGCAAGTTTCCCCTTGTTTCAGGCTCAAAGGCCTCAATTTCACGTCAAACACATAGACGGCTGTCAGAGTTCAAATGAATTGCGTGCACATTTGAACCTCACCAGGGACCATCAAGAGACAAAAGACCAAACCTAAGGACGTGGACCTGCCTGTAAGTTCCTTGCTGAGGTCATGTCTGTGAAATGTCAGTCAACT
Organism: Cladocopium goreaui; assembly: GCA_947184155.2. Taxonomy (NCBI): domain Eukaryota; class Dinophyceae; order Suessiales; family Symbiodiniaceae; genus Cladocopium; species Cladocopium goreaui. The sequence continues at coordinate 176,153 of CAMXCT020000832.1, forward strand.
CTCGAGCATGGTTCAGAAAAGGAAATTGTTGGCGCGGCTTCAGGCTATGCAGCTGCTCTCCAGTAAAAGTGGTGAGTCCCGATACAGCGGGCAGTGGTTTAACAAATCGACTGACAGAGTGAGACCTGAAAGGTGAACAACTGTTTCACTTTACTTAAACGAATTACTAAATTGAAATCTGTAAATTCAGACATCGGGTCGTTGCATCCACATTCTGCTTAGAAAAGCATTCCCCGAAGGGTTCATGCCACCTTGACGAATCCAGCATGAATCACACACTTGCTCAGAACAGTCATTGCAATTTTTGATGTGGAATGCATCGGACGTGCAAAAACACCAACAGTACACTGACACGAAGAATGAAAAATAATAAGAATATATATATATATAGACGTATAATCACAGTAGACGTTGGTCCTATAAAGCAACAGCGATAAACTATATGTCCCCCCCAGCTGCGACTTATATGCGCCCAGGGGCGGGACTTTAATATTATATGATATTATAAAATTGCAGGTACGTCAACGCTGGCCAGGCACCGATATCGCATCCACTTGGTGCGGTCTTTGTTAGATGAGGTACACCAAGGGACCCTCATCCCCCTGCAATATATTGAAGTTTTGCATCTATACAGATGGTAGAAACCCCTAAGTCAAGATCAAAAAGTGAAATCCTACTGGTAAAAAATTTTTAAATCTCTTGAAGGTAAGTCGGAGGTGAGAAATTGATAAAATGCGTTTATATATATATATAACTATCTATCTATCTATCTATCTATCTATCTATCTATCTACCTATCTATCTATCTATCTATCTTTTGAAATTGGGGGGCGTGCTATATGAGAACGGGGTGTTCCTGCCTCTAGCAAAAATTCGGGGGCCTGACCTCGCTCTCCAACGCCGCATCTGTTTTGTAACCTACATTTGTCCTATGACTTGATGCTGGCGACGGCTTTGCCCGTGGAGTAGCAGGCCAGAGAGGAAAACAAAATGGCTGTAACCAGGGGATCTTGACCTCCAAAAGTTGGGAGAACACCCCGGAAATGATGGTTTTGTATCCAGAAATTTCACCTGTGGGCGCCCACGGCCGTATCTCCTCCGACAAGGCTTCCTGTGACATGATGAAGGCTTTTGCAGACTTGTCACCTTTCCTGACACGCGAAGAGCATCACGACTTTTGGAAAGAAGTGGGGGGGTCCTAGACAGAAAATCACCAAATAGGGGTTTCCTAAAATGGTGGTACGGTACCCCAAAGGCATGGGTTCCAATACTAAAACGGTATAATTTTGAATGATTTCGGGTACCCCTATTTTAGGAAACCCCAAGTAAAGTTATCCGTGTCCATTCTACGCGAGCGCAGTCTTGATTGGACATAGACATTTCTTCTTGTTGCGTTGCCTATTTGATTATGGCTCAAAGGTGGAAAGGGTTCAGAGGTCGATGTACGGCTTGTGACCAAACATACACACCTTATTGGGATGAACGGAACGGAAATGTTGGTTTGGAAACCAGTGTTTTTCCCGTCACAGGAGATTCAACGGTACATGCGGGAATCCAATTTGAATTAAATCTGGTTTTGAGATGATTTTGAGATATGATTTTGATATGCATTGAATTTGGGGTTATGAACTTTGGATATGGTTTTGATATGGTTCTGATATGTTCCTGATGTGTGTTCAAAACATACTGTATACGAAAATCAAAAACTGAAATCACAGTTCCTGACCCACATCAAAACTCATATTGAAAACATATAAAAACCATAACTGAAACCGTATCAAAATCATAACTGCAAAGCCAGGCAAACAAATCATAAATATACAAACAATTCATATCTAAATCAAAGCAAAAACCTAAAACACTGTAGTCTCAAAAACCTCCATTCTAGAGGATGCTGATGTCATAGGTTCGGTGGTTACGCCATGTATTTGGAGATATCATATCATTAGTTATTTGCTCCCAGAATATCCCAATTACATCCCATTGTATCCCCACATTAGTTGGTGAAATCCACATTGAACCCCCATGAAATCCCATGAAATCCCGTGAAACCCCATTGATTTGGATCTTCCCAAACGAAAGGTCACAACTTGGAAGACCCAGCACAAAAGAGCGGAGCGGATAGAAAAATGGCAAGCTGGTAAATTGGATTATCTGTATATCTATAGATACGATGAATATGAAGAATAAAATTAGATTTATGAATATGTTTTCTTTACATTTTATCGTACATGTACTGAGATGGTTTCCTCTATCATGGAAATATCTATCCCAAAAATGGTAACCACATGTATGTGTATATATATATATGAAACATGTATATATATATATATTAAATAATAAATATTGTCATATGTATATATATATATATAATCGTAAAACCATATGTATATATATATATATTGATATTTATTGTACATATGTGTACATATGTATATATATATATGGATATAGATAATGAAATCCCGCGTCTACCTTCCTCTCTATGGTTACTGTACGCAATCTCCGTCTCCCGGCCTGGGTGTCATAGGTTTCTCACTCACGGAACTGTACCTTGGATCAATCTGGAAAGTTGGTCTATTCATAGATGACTTACCAAAAAAAAACAAACAAGATGGAAGCCACGAACCCGAATGTATTCACGTTCTTGGACTACGAGTGAAAACCTCTGCAATAGGAACACGAACCTTTTTTTTCATACATCGTGCGCTCATATCGTCTCAGCGAAGGCACCTCATCAACAGTTCACAAAGAGACAACTAACTCACAAAGAGACACACAATAAGAACAGATGATTCTGCAATAGCACAACGAAATCACCAGCACAACGAAATCACCAGCACAACGAAATCACCAGCACAACAACATCACCAGCACAACGAAATCACCAGCGAACAGCACCAGCGCAACAAAATCACCAGCACAAACGAAATCACCAGCACAACCAAATCACCAGCAAAACGAAATCACCAGCACAACAACATCAGCAGCACAACGAGATCACCACCAGCAGCACAACAACATCACCAGCACAACAACATCACCAGCGCAATGAAATCACAACAAAATCACCAGCGCAACACAACGAAATCACCAGAACAACGAAAGCACCAGCGCAGCCGTCAAATGCAAAACAGAATAGAATTGCGCACAATAGGCGCCGAAGGGCAGCTCCAAAAACCGGATTTCGACATCCAAGCTCCAAAAATGCAATTTTGCAACGTTTTGTAATTAGAAATTTAAAAGGAAAATGAAAGCCGTCAAAATGAGAAAAATTGACACGTGAACTCCATTCGCGTTGCAATTACAGTGGGATTGACGGCGACCACTTGCAAAACACGATATAACTACGCACGCAAGTGACATCCAGGAGCACGTGTGGAATGTGGAGTGTAGAGTGTGGAGTGTGGAGTGTAGAGTGTGGAGTGTAGAGTGTGGAGTGTAAAGTGTAGAGTGTAAAGTGTGGAGTGCATTGTTGCGCCAGCCACACAAAAGAAATTTCTACACCGTATAAAACAGGTTGGAATGTCACAAAGTGCCACGCCTGCCACGCAAAACGACATGACAACCTGCTTGGAAACCTTCGAAAAGGAAAGGTTTTGCAGCTTCCCCCATAGACACGGCGACGCGTCTAGAAAACCAGAGACTCGAGACGAGACACGTGGGCGCAGCAAAACGAGCATTTCGTGCGAGACGTCCTCCAATTTTGATCCTTTCGGCACGTTATCAAACAGGTTGGAATGTCACAAAGTGCCACGCCTGCCACGCAAAACGACATGACAACCTGCTTGGAAACCTTTGAAAAGGAGAGGTTTTGCAGCTTCCCCCATAGACACGGAATTAACGACCCGACGACGACGCGACGCCGACCCGACCAGACACTCGAGGCGAACAAGGGTCCAGCCCCCAGACCCCCAGACTATAAACGGGAACCCTTCGCTACGCATTCGGGAAAAATAGGAGGCTGTCCCCTACCCTCCGGTAATTTGACATAGCTATGGAAAATGCCCCATAGAAATAGTTGATTTACGTAGTAAAAAATTGTGGTTTTCCAGAGTTATATTGAATTATCAGAGGATAGATTCAGATTTTGGTGAAGTTGTTTTAGAATAGAGTAACCCAAAATAGCATGATTCATTATTGTCCACTAAAACCATTCACGCATGTAGAAACCCGCAATGGAATATGTGTTTCTGTCATTTGGGGTGGGGTTGGGTGGGATGGGTGGGGCAATAACGTTCATGTCAACTTGCACAGAAATGGAAATGTAATCTGTGCATTGGGGTGGGTGTGAAGCCTAAAACGGCCATGAAAAAACGGCAGCCTCCTTTTCTTAGACACACCCGCAGTTTGTTTTGGTTTTATTCGCCACTTTTGCTGCTATCCACAGTTTGGAAAGAAATTCAGCTGGAAAGCGAATCAACTAAGCAAATACTTTAGAAAACGGTGGTAAGTGGTAACCCTAAATCCACTGATTACCATCTGGTTATTTGACAAAGGCATGGAAAATCACAATTTTTTAATAAGTAACCATCTATAAATGGGTCATTTCCCAAGGCTATGTTAAATAACCAGAGGGTATATACTCATCATAGTGTCCACTACACTAAGATTGCTCATTTGGCTGTGGCCAGTCCCATATTTTCATTGGCAAAACGTACCCTCAATCCACTGGTTGATGATTTACCCTATTGTTTAATGGCCACTTGGTGGTTTCCCGGCATTGGTGACCCCAAAATCATCGAATTGACTGGTCATCCCTTATGCGGAGAAACCTGGGTTATATTGTCTCACCTCAAATGGGGATGGTTCAACCTAACCAGCTATGCTTTTTCTTCCAAGGTATCGTAGATTGACCATCTTCCATGGTATTTCTACAGTAGAATCTTCATCAAACCATATCCCACTAAATAGTCTAGTGGTGATTCTATATATATATGTGTGTGTGTGTATCGTATAGCCTATTTATACACCACTATGGTTATAAATCCACATTTTTGCTGATCATACCCCCTATACATGTATGTGTATATATATATATGTTGTATATATATATATGTGATATATATCTGTGTGTGTGTTGTATATATATGTACATATATATATACAACATATATATATACATATATATATATACATATATATATATATATATACATATATATATATACACATACATATCAATTCCTGTATGCTTTAAGTAAGTATTATTTATCCTCTAGATATACCCAATCAGTTTTTGGATGACTTTGGACTTTGGGGTCCGAATTTTTTTGAAACTCCCATGTACATCTCAGTTCCATGGATCCAGAATCTTCAAGTCCAGGCTAAATATGTATCAACTCCAGATTTTGATGTATAGGGGATATGACCAGCAAAAATGTTGATTTATAACCATAGTGCGGTATAAATAGGCTATACTATACGATACATATATATATATATCCTTCTGTGTATATATATATATTAATGTATATACCGTCATCATGGAGTAGATAGAATATGGATATAGAGAAAAACATGAAAAATTAGAATATTTTTGAAAAGTCCATATTCAACTCCAGGATGACTCTATAATACATAGATATGGGGTTTCCGAAAATATGGGGGTACCCCTAGTTATCATCCATTTTTAGTGGGATTTTCCATGCAGTGAACCATCCATTGGTGTGCACCCCCGGTAGAAATCTTCATTCTCCAGGCAGCTTGGCCATCTGCTGCGGCATCATCTGCTTCGCCGCAAAGGCCAAACCGAGCCGTTGAAAGCGCGCCTTGCCGAAGGAATCGAAGTGGTCCTTGGGACGAAACCGCCAGGGCTGTAGCGATTCCCCATCCAAAATCGGAACTTTCGTGGGAATTGAGCATCAAAAATGGGCATCTCATGGGTATTGAACATGCCGAAATAAAGTGAAGATTTGATGTTGGATTTGAGGGCGATGTAAGTGGAGTTTATCATGTGGTTGCGAAACTCAATTCCTAGTTCCTTGGCTCCCCATTGTTCATAGGTCATAAGTCCAAACCGTTCCTTCCTACCACCATATACTAGTAGCATAAATGTTAACCTTGATTTGAGTATGAAAAATGAAATCTAAGGGGGGTGTAACATGTCAAAACAGTTGAACCATAAAGAAATTTCCATCTAAGGTCGGTTTAACGTATGAAATTGGTGATTAAACGGGGGTTTTGTATTTGAAACTGTGGATCTAACCGGGATTTAAGGATCAAAATTTGGATTTTTACATTTCAACATGGAAATCTAACGCGGATTTAACGATCAAAACTGATGAAAAAAATGATTTGAAAGAGACTTAACATTTGAAAAAATGTGATGCAACCGACGGGGTGTCAAACGATAAAAAGAATGCGTTTAACAGGGATTCAACATCTCAAAATTGGGATTTCAAAGGTGATCTAACCATCAAACATTGGGATTTGAAAGGGATTTCACATGTCAAAATGGGAACCTGATGGGGATTTGACTTGAAATTTTGTTCAAACCACTTTTTGTCGGTCACCTTGTAGACGATGATAGCGAAGGCATGATCAACACAGACGGCACGATTGGAACCGAAAAAACATAGACCTGGAACCAAACATGTGACTGAAGGCAACAAATACAAATAACAATCGCCAATCACCAAAACCAAAAAAACTCTGACAAACGGGTGCATCTATGTAAAAATTTGGCAATTTGGAAACACCATTGTGGTGCCAGCTGTCCTTGCGACCAATTGAATATGATATTCTAAATTGCATATGCAGCCCGCCAGGGGGCAATTGCCAGCCAAATGTCTCAAAGCAATCAAATCACCTACGAATGTTGAAGAACAAAACCAAAAAAACACATACCATGTCTGCTATCATTGGCAAAATCATATGCACCTGCCAACTTACGCACACCTTCTCACACACTGCTCTCACACACTCGCCTGCAGCTTGACGCACAAAAACGAACCATTTTTTTACTACATGGCTGTTTCATATATATATATATATACATATTATATATATATAAACAAATATGCGGGTCTATATACATACACATAAGTAAAAATATATATATATACACACACACCTACTATACATGAACATGTTCTGTAGACACATGCACCTACATGCACATTTATGTATAACACAAAATCAAAACCCAACCGTTTTGATGATCCCCCTCCTTTCTTCGAGGGCCAGATGGTGTAGAAATCTAGATGTGTTTCATAGTGGAAAATATGCACAAGCAAGTCGACTATGGTCAACCCCCAAAAGCGGCAAATGCGATCCGACAAGAAGTAACTTAGCAACAGGTTACAGGTTTAACCGTGGCTGGCAAATATCTGCATGTTTTAGCAGGTTGCTTGCTCAACCGAACATGGCAGGGCTTCAATTGCGGCTAACATGTGAGCGACGGGCGCCCGTTTACAAACCGTGCCTCTTCAAAACCCTCAGGGGCAGGCGGCTGGGGACGAAAACTGCAAGGGCCATTTATGCGCTAAACAGCTGCAAAGCGCGCCCAAGGCGCAACTTGCGGTCCCACCCTGCCCCTGACCAGCCATGTCCTTATGTGCCACCAAGTCTCCGAAAGGGATAAAGATTTCATCTTTTCTTGCAACCTCAAGTGCGCAGGTTCTGTGCGCGCATGTGCCGAGACACTGTGGCCAACTCAGTGAAAATCCAAATGCCCGTGGCCACCTCCAATGCTGGCGGCAAATTATTCTCGCAAGTTCTGGCGGCATATAGGATGCTGCCCCAGGAGACGTGACGGGCCGCTGTTTAAGACATGCGCTTGCATAGGCGGGCAAGTTGGCCCTAGCATGTAAGCTTCCGGCCAGTGCTCAGCTTCAAGTTCTGCAGCTCTTGTTCAACCAAAAGGGCTTCAACTGGAAACTTATTTCCATCAACATGACCTTGTCCAAGCTGAATGCAGCTACCCTCATGCTGGTTCTTTGTGCCGTGCGTACAGTTCCCAAAAAAAAAAGTTCGCCGCCGAAGACCTGACCTTTGAGAAGTAAGCAATAATACTTTCAGTCATAATGAAAGCTTTGTCTTGCTTCACTTCAGGCTGGATAACCGCTCTACTCTAATAATGCGTGTCCTATCCAGAAACCACAGGCTATGTCAGCATGCAACACACTGAATCTGAGCAGGGCCAGGGCCTGAATAGCATCATCTTGCTTTATGGCCGTTTTAGTGGATGGGCAATAGTCATGCGGCAAAACAACATCAATTTCAGCTTGCCAATTTTGGCCAAGAGTCATGAAACCTTAAGCTACACTTCACCCAAATTTACCCTCAGTGAGTGCTAGCTCCCCTGGTTGAATCCCTGTCACCAAGGAGGCAGGGTTTTATCGTATCGGCCTTCCCATGCCAACCAATGGAGTTTGACACGTCATGAGGTGGTGCCCCAGTGAACTCAATTTTTCTAAGTTGCTGGCCACATACCTGCAATCTCACTTGGGTTTATGAGACAAAAAAATATAGTTACTATAGTTATATACTATGGTTTATAAACCAACAAGCATAACTTAGGGGGAAGCACCTTTTTCGGACTGAAATGAGCAGAAGATCGGTGGTCCACTCGATAAATTCCAAACATCATGGGCATATGGATCCCCATTCATGGTGCTATGACCATCCCCCAATATGGGGATGTAATCCAACTATTGACTCGGAAGCCTTTTGTGTCAGCGACAAAAGCTGTCAATGCCCCCATGATTCCATGATGCCATGCGCTGGTGGCGGGAATCAATGGCACTTGGGTTTGATTGAAAATTGAGTGTAGACAGTGTGGTCAATCCCACACTCCAATTTATGGTGCCATTCTTCTGAGGAAAAATTCACAAAAACCCTTGGATTCGGGGGTCCCGTCTTCAGACAGTCAGCCATTGGCTCATGGCCATGGCGACTACGGGAGCAACCCAGCAGTTCAACCAGTTCCATTGATTTCCATGGTGCTAAAAATGGCTGCCATGACAGGAAGTTCTCCGGACTGATTCCCCAGATTGAAATCAAAATTCAGCTAAGAGGTGAGTCTGGGTCGATCGGGTCGATCAGCTTTTCACACAACTCCAGAGACGAAATCACCAACCTTCAGAGATCTAAAAAAACGGGGCCAATGTCGCGAGCGCCTAAAAAAAAATCTAGTTCTTAAGAAAACAAATGTTTCCGTTTCCGCTGCTAAAAAGGCAATTTCTGGGTATATCAAAGTTTCAAACCCGGATATATCCCATTTATATCCATTGATCCACAACCGAACAGTTGGCCTAGTTATGCATCAACAGAAACCAAGCGAAATCCACAGCTTGGAAAATCACCAACTCGATGCCTTCATCACCATCATCCCAGAATCATAGATGCGTTCAATCCCCATGTCTGTTGTTTTTTCATGGTGGGGATTGTTACCCCTACAAACCATCTTTGGTCTATACACATACATACATACATACATACATACATACATACATACATACATACATACATACATACATACATACATACATACATACATACATACATACATACATACATACATACATACTACATACATACATACATACATACATACATACATACATACATACATACATACATACATACATACATACATACATACATACATACACACATACCTACCTACCTACCTACCTACCTACATACATACATACATACATATATATGTATATATATATATATACATATGTATATATATATACATATTTATATACATATACATATTTATATACATATGTATATATACATATGTATATATATATACATATTTATATACATATACATATTTATATACATATATATATATATATATATTATATATACATATTATATATATATATACATATCCCATTTTGGGGGGTGATCCACCTTGGTTTTCCCCCCCTTCCTTTAAGCGTGCAACTCATCCGTCTGAAAGAAGTCGCGGGCGCCCAGCGCCTCCACTCCCTCGGTGCAGCTGGTGCCTTTTCGCTCGGCCTCAAAGAGGAAATCCAGATGCCTCGGTGCAGCTCGACTCGTGGCTGGAGACACTTGAAATCCCACCAGCATCGCTGGTGCATGATGGGTGCTTCTTGTTTTTTTCGGGGGGTTCCAAACAAAAAAAAAGAATGGATCGATTTATTGATGTTTTTTATGAATTAGGTGTTTTCTTTCCGCGGTGTGACGAAGATGATGTATTTGTTCCGTCATTTCCGGGTGTCCAACTCTGAAATTTATTTTTGCGGATTGCAAAAATAAAACGGAAAGTGGAGAGATTGCATTGGAAGATATTGGAAGACTATAGTGTAGGGTGATCCTTCTGCAGTTTTGATTTTGAGGATTGGTTGTTAGTTCCAAAAATGTCGCTTCAACATGGTTCAACCACCGACTGCGGTGATTCAAACTAGAAGGGATGCAGATGGAAGATTGTGAAGCCACAGAAATGCTGGCCATGACAGCAACTTTTACCCTTCAACTATCGGCTTGGCCTCCGATGTTCGTGTGACGGCCGTGGATGTCACCCGTCGGACATGTCCTCTTATAATGTTGGGAAAGCATTAGTGAACCATCCCCCATTTTACCATTAATGGGTGGTATAAAGCATCAATTTCTATGGGTGGTTTACCATTGCTTTGCCCACATTGTAACCATTTCAATTTGCTAAGCAATGGGAAGGTCTTATCCTACAATGAGCATGAGCTCTCCGAACATTTGGTGCTTCGGAACATGCGTGATATCCCCACGATCAATGGCTCAAACATGGCCAGCTGGCAAATCCCCCCGAAAAAAATTGGTGTGGATGTTCCCTTGCCACCGGAAAATAAAACCGGATGGTAACACTGGTTGGTGGTTTTTCGCCACTCCTCTGAAAAATATATGGAGTTCAAGTCAGTTGGGATGATTTGATTATTCCCAAAATATGAAAAGTCATGTAAAATTCCATGGTTCCAGTCACCACCAACCAGAACATCTTTGCTGGTGAAGCACACCAATCATCATCCCCCGGAAAGTCTCCTGCCCATCAGCCCTGTCAGCCCCAACAAACTCCCCACCTGGCCCAAGTTGCTTTGGCAGCACGGCAGCAGCTATCTCCTTGGATGATTCAATGCTTTGAAGGCACAAACATTGATTGAAACCATGGATTACCCTCTGGTTCTGTCAAAATAGCTATTGAAAATGGCCCAGTCGAAATAGTGAGTTTGTCCCATTAAAAAGGATGATTTTCCAGTTCGTTATGTAAACGTTTACCAGAGGGTATATGATTAAATCCTCGTGTAAAGTGTAAAAACCATGAAACCTAGCCGTCATCCTCCAAGTTTTCTCTCCAAAAATGTCGATTCAACCGACGCCCAGATGTGACCCATCATGGTAAAACAGCAGATGGGTTAAGCCCGGACAACAAAAATCATGGGATTAAACAGCTGGTTTTTATCCAACATCTTGGGACCCTAAATTTTCATACTGGGACGGTTGGTGACATCTATCCGTCCCCTTGGATATCCAAAAATGGATTATCCCCCATAAAATTTCTGGCCCAGAAAAAGCCATAAATTGCTGGATTGAAGATCGATGTGTTTTTTCCATAATATGGCTCTGTCTGAAAATGGAGCATACCCTCAACTGGCCAGTTGAATCGGAAAGTGAGGTTCTCAACATTTCTCAACTATCAAATTTGGTGGTACAAAAACCATAAAGGTGAGCTGAAGCATCAGGATATTTCAGTTGTTCATGACTTTTAAATACCACATCATTTTCATGTTCCATGTAAGTCAGCTTCTCTGTCTTAAATCCATATCCTATCCCCATAGTTGTCATGTTCGATTGCCATATGGGGGGTTCAAAAAAAAAAAATGTTTTTAAGGCCATGGAATTTGTTCCAAATCCAAAGCTCCGGCATCTTGGCCACATGTTGTTCCTCTTGTGCCCTGCTTGAGGCCAACCTCCTTACCGTTTGCTTCCGTGGCGAAGACTGCACGTTCAACCGCAGCTTGGGCGGCGCCACATCGTTGCGGGCACGGTGCACCGTGTCCACGCGCCGGGGGGAAGGTGCTGGGTCCAAGGCATCCCTTAGGGAGGCAGGAATCCGCAGGAAGGAGGGTAAAAATGGGTCCAAAGCCTCAAAGTTCGGCGAGATGGGAGATTCCATGGCTGTAAAAGAAAAAATAAAGTGGTAGATAAATGCTACAGTTTTGTGGAGTTGAAAGGATGAACAATTGATGCACAAATTGAATTCTAAGATTTAAGTGACGGATTTTGAACGAAGCTATTGACTGCAACTTACGCCCTTTATGATATTCGCTGTTTTTGTACGACTCGACGATTCGACATGTTTCAAAAAGCGATGCCACTCGTGGCCACCCCTTCAGGGTGGCCTTGAGCCACTTGTTTGAGAAACCGGGATCCAGCAAAAATGGAGGGGTTGAAACCAGCAACATATTTTATGGATGTTACGGGAATTGAACATTCAAAATTAGTATAAAAAATGGTGATCAAACGAGGACTTAGTCGGACTTGATGATCCAAGAATTGGGATTTCATGGAGATTTATATCTTGAGGGTTTCACGCATGCTTCCAAGCACTGGCACCACGAGGGTGGCAAGATGGTGTCTGGACGCCAGACATTCAATAGAACAAGCTAAAATAATGATTGCAGCTGCGAAGTTTACCCTCCGGTCATCAAACGTGGCAACATGTGTCCCCGGAAGATCCCCCATGTATACATGATTTGCCCATTGAAACTACAATGTTTTTGGTGAATTTCCCAGCCATGTTTGATTATCAGAGGGTAGCTGCGAAGGTTGCCAAATTTTCGCATGAAACATGACAAAGACCTCTGCATTAGCATGGCTGCACCAAACAAAGGCTCTGGTCTAGAAGCAGCAGACTGCTGGTGCTTCTTTTTTGTGGTGCAAGTTTGTTTTGCTAACAAGTTTCCCAGCGTTCCTTCACTGTGAGATAGTTCAGAATATACTGGGGATACCGGGGAGAACTATGGATAACTGCTTGATACTGGGAGGATAATCCCACAAATCGTAAGGCCTATATCAACACGCAGCCAGGGCAGACCCCCCACAATTCTGCTGTGTCCGTGCGAACTACCCTAAACCTAAACCGATTGGATTTATATAAATCTCCAGTTTCCATGGTATGTTTCTTAAGTATTCCCCAGAGATTTTCGAAGATTTTGCCTGGCGATACATTTCAGTTAACAAACCCAAGGATTTCCACAAAAAACCAATCGCAACCCCAAATCATACACCCTGACTTTCACCAAAAATTGGTAAACTCCCCAGTAATCAACTGGGGCTTCTCATTCCTGGGTGAATATGATCCAATTTATCTAAAAAATCTCGAAAAAACTTGATGCTACTGCCAGTCTTTTCCGCTTCGGGCTTTTCACTGCGTTTCACTGTCTTGCTGAAACGCCTTGGTCTCCGTGACGTTGGGAGGATCAAAGAGAGATCTTTAGATTTCAGGAGTTTGTTTTTCTTCGGTCGTGAATCCCCCCATTTTGGATGTTGGAATAGATATGTTTCGTGTTTCGTGTCTTTTCTATTTTTGTTGTTCCATCACACAGAGGTCTCTGTTGTTTTCGTCACAGAGATCACCATCACTGAAAAGCTTTGACCAAGGTTGAAGCACTGTTTAGTCAGTAAGAGGTGATACGGTATGGCCACCCAAGGTTTACATGTCCCATAACGGGGGTAATCCCATTTGGATGTATCTCAAAGTTTGGAAACCCCAAATCCGTTCAAAAAAAACACTTTCCCCAGCAAAATTGCCACAAAATGGATCGTAAAATCTTACACCCTCAATCAAGCGTGGGAAATCCCGGAACCAAACGGAGCTTTCAGTGGGAAATTCAAACCTAAAAACAGCTGGGAATTTCCAGCCACGTGGCTGGAGGGAAAGTTTCCCTCACGTCCAAGCTACTGATTCGTCCAACGCCCAGCACCTCATTGAATCTCTGGGTCCTTGGATTGGATCGGCGAAACCTCCCAATTTGGAAGTGAAAAAAAAAACGAGTGTCACAGCCATGTAGGATTAGTGAATGGTTATATGGAGATTTCCTAAGTCATGGGTGTACCATGGTGTACCCCTAAATCCACGTTCATGAAAAATTTTCCATGATAAGCTATGAAACCCCCCATATCAGTGACCCATGTTCATTTTGGACCCACCAAAGCTGGAAATGAAGTCCAGTGCTTTCCGTGGAACACAAAAAAAATCCTCAGCCACAGGACTCTTCATGGGATTCAGCCCAAAGCTCAGGCTTTATGAAACTGTTAGCCACCCACAAGCGCTTGTAAGGGCTTTTTTCTCAAGCATCTATTGGGTGGTCATCTGACGGAAGGTCTCAGAAGGAACTTTTATCAGACAAAACTCCAAATTCATAACCCCCAAACGCCAATCAACCCTTGTGTATAGCTTTCACGGATTATATGGCAATGGCTCATGGCACCCTGGTACCTCTGGTGAACCCCAAAATATCAAAATAGCGAACAGATTTATGGATGTTCATCTCACTAAAAATGGATGATAATAGGTGTTGACCCATCCCCATGTCAGACATGTCATAAATTTGAGCCCCGTCACATACTTCTTCAGCATGTCCATGATCTCTGAATTGTAGACCTGGATGAACCGCTCAGTTGGGCTCCAGCCGTGTAACAAGTGTTGCTCGAGGGACCACAAAAAATTGGCGGGGGGTCCCAAAATTTCAGCACCGATGATCCAAGCCATCAGACTTTAGAATTGAAACCCAAGATGACTTCAGGGACCCCATAGGAAAATACCCATATGTTGGTATTGTTTGATTTCCACTAAATGGAACCAACTCAATACTCTCAAACAAAATGTTGATGGGGCCTGAAGCAACATGGTGAGGACTACTGATCATGACAATTCTCAAAGGTTGATCCACTAAATGGGCATTAAGCCAATAAAAATGGTGGTTTCATTGGATACTTGATCAGCAATATGAAACTTGGCTGTGTCTGAAAATGGAGGCCCTTTTTAAAAACTCGTTGATGGCATGTTTGTCTTGGGAGAATGGTTGATTCACAAGTGGATACAACTGGGTACCCAATTTTCGGACAAAGCCAAATGAAATCATGTTTTTAGAGTGTACGAGTATACAGTATATATTCCAAGTTGTGGATTATAGGATCATACCTTGGAAAAATGGGCGGAATCTTCACAACAGAAAGCCAGGGGCCACCCTGGACTGACGGCACTTTTATGAAAAAAGGATAGGGTCAAGTCGCAGCAAAAAAACATTACCATCTCGTTATGACTAACATAGCCATGGAAAATGGCTCATTTGTAGATGGTTTACCTATTAAAATGGTGATTTTCCATGGCTATGTTAAATAGCCAGATGGTAAAATCCATGAAACATCCATTTTAAATTCCCAAGAAAAATCATCAAACTCGCCACCATATGCTAAGTCACTAAGTCCGACGAAGTCCCAAAACCGAGATTTCCAATGAACATCACCAGTGTTCCCTGGGCCGCCGGCATTTGCCAGGTATTTCACATTGCTGTAACCTGGCTGTTAATGTTGGTCGGGACCTTCGTGCGTCCAAAAAAAGGTTCCGGAGGTTAAAAAAAACGATCTATTTGAAGTCTATTTCTCTATCTATTTTTCTATCTATCTGTCTATCTATTTGTCCTTCTATCTGTTTCTTTCTTTTTCGTTCTTTCCGAATTCTTGCTTTTCGTTCTTTTTTAGGCGCCAGGAGGGTATCCAGCGTCAGACCTTGAATCTGTCCCCAAATCGATTCAGAACTGGTTCCTCCAAGCCGCCTTGTCTCGGCATGTCAAATCCACAGGTTGGGAAACTTTTGAAACCCATGGTCCCATTTTGATGATGAAAAGCTCGAGTCATGGTCCCATTCGTCCCATCAAGTCTTCGTGATTTAGAGTATACAAAAACATCGAATACAGTGAATACCATCTGGCTATTTAACATAGCCATGGAAAATCACCATTTTTAATAGGTAAACCATCTATAAATGGGGCATTTTCCATGGCTATGTTAAATAACCAGATGGTAATTCATAAAAAGTCCTTTGTGAAAATCAAACAATGTTGGTTCTGTGAAAAACATGTTTTTTGATACCCAAAGCTTTGGCCCCATGACTACATACATACCCTATCAAGATCTCCATGAAGCTCCTTATTTGGATGGATATATACTTACTGTGTTTTGGATTTCCGTGTCGTCGTGTTTTGGTGACGGGCGCAGGGTCCATCCGAAAACGCGAAAACGCGAAAATTCAAAAAGACGCGTTGCCGCTGGATGCACCCGAAAACGCGAAAATTCGAAAATCCGAAAAGTACCAAAAGTAAGCGAAAACCCGAAAACGCGAAAATCTAAAAATCTGAAAAGTGCAAAAAAAAAAAAAAAAAAAAAAAACGAAAAAACGAAAACGCGAAAATCCGAAAAGTGCGAAAAATAAGAAAAACCCGAAAACGCGAAAATTTGAAAATCTGAAAAGTGCGAAAAATGAGAAAAAACTCGAAAACGCGAAAATCTGAAAATCCGAAAAGTGCGAAAAATTAGAAAAAACTCGAAAACACAAAAATATGAAAATCCAAAAAGTGCGAAATATGAGAAAACCCCGAAAACGTGAAAATCTGAAAATCCGAAAAGTGCGAAAAAGAAGACAAACCCGAAAACGCGAAAATTTGAAAATCTGAAAAGTGCGAAAAATGAGAAAAAACTCGAAAACGCGAAAATCTGAAAATCCGAAAAGTGCGAAAAATAAGAAAAACCCGAAAACGCGAAAATTTGAAAATCTGAAAAGTGCGAAAAATGAGAAAAAACTCGAAAATGCGAAAATCTGAAAATCCGAAAAGTGCGAAAAATTAGAAAAACCCGAAAACGCGAAAATCTGAAAATCCGAAAAGTGCGAAAAATGAGAAAAACCCGAAAACGCGAAAATCTGAAAATCCGAAAAATGAGAAAAACACGAAAGCGAGAAAATTTGACAATCCAAAAAGTGTGGGAATGAGAAAAAAAAACCGAAAACGCGAAAATTTGAAAAGACCGAAAATATGGAAAAAGTATGAAAAAGTGAAAAAGGAGCCGAAAACCTGATAAGTCGATCTTGGGGAAGAAAAAAGCGAGAAAATGTGATAGTCAAAAAAGGCAAAGATGGGGACAAAGCAGAAACGCATAGTGTATCTATTTGTCGCGCTTCCGCCATGGTCCAATCATGTCCAATCAGTCGTAGCATACAATGGCGGAGCCCAATGTCCTTAGATCGCGAAACAAAAGAGGCAAAGATGAGGCAAAGCCTGCTGGAATGTTCCAAGAGAAAGCTCAGAGCGTGGCAAAAAGAGCGTGCTGGAATGTGCCAAGGGGAAGCCAAGAGGGTAGCATCAAGAGCATACTGGAATGTTCCAGGAGAGGGCTAAGAGCGCGGCATCTCTCTTGTTGGAAGTTCCAAGAGAAAGTTAAGAGCGTAGCATCAAGAGCGCGGCGGACTGCTTCAGGCAAAGAAAAGAGGGTAGCATCAAAAACGCTTTAAAATGTCAAGGGCAAGTCAAGAGGCTAGCATCAAGAGAATGAATGTTTCAAAGAAGGTTAAGAGTGTAGCATCAAGAGAGCGTTGGAGTTAAGAACTTAGCTTTAAGAGCTTTTTGGAAAGCCAAGAAGAAAGCAAAGAGAGTAGCACCAAGAGCGTGTTGGAATGTTTCGAGAAAAGTTGGGGGCATGGAACCAAGAGCATGTTGGACTTAAGAGCCTATCAACAAGAGCGTGTTGGAAAGTCCAAGGGGAAGTTCAGAGCTTAGCATCAAGACCCAGTGGAGCGTATCGTCAAGAAGGTGTTGGACCGTTTCAAGAGTCCAAGAGAAAGTCCAGAGCACAGCATCAAGAGCTGGCCGGAATGTTCCAAGAGAAAGCTAAGAGCATAGCAGCAAGAGTGTGTTGGAGGTATAAGAGCGTAGCATCAAGAGCGTTTTCGCAATTCCAAGGCCAAGCCAAAAGGCTAGCATCAAGAGTGCGAATGTTTCAAGAGA
Source organism: Cladocopium goreaui (assembly GCA_947184155.2). Classification (NCBI taxonomy): domain Eukaryota; class Dinophyceae; order Suessiales; family Symbiodiniaceae; genus Cladocopium; species Cladocopium goreaui. Next base: position 194,170 of record CAMXCT020000832.1, read on the forward strand.
AAGTTAACAGCTCAGCAGCTCAGCATCAAAAGCGCATTGGGATTAATAGCGTGGCCTCTACGGCGTGTTGGAAAGCCCAAGACTCAGTTAAGAGAGTAGCACCAAGAACGTGTTGGAAGTTCAAAGAGAAAACGAAGTTCGTAGCGCGAACAGCATGCTGGTTTGTACAAAGAAGCAGCTAAGAACATAGGACCAAGAGTGTTGAAGCTCCAAGAGAAAGAAAGCCAAGAGGCAAGCAGCAAGAGCGTCCTGGAATCTTCCAGGAGAAGGTCAAGAGCGTGGCAATAAGAAGGTTAAGAGTTTAGCATCAAGAGCTTGCTGGACTGCTTCAGGAGCAAGAAAAGAATGTAGCACCAGAAGTGTGTTGGAGCTAAGAGCGTAGCATCAAAAGCGCTTTTAAAATTCCAAGGGCAATCCATAAGGCTAGCATCAAGGGCATGTATGCGTCAAGAGACAGTTGGGGGCGTGGAATCCAGAGCATGTTGGAGCCAAGTGCCTAGCATCAAGAGCGTGTTGGAAAGCCCAAGGGGAAGTTGAGAGCGTAGTGCCAAGAGCGTCGTGGAGTAGCATCAAGAGCTTGCTGGAGTGTTCCAGAAGGCTAAGAGCGTGGCATCAAGAGAGTGTTGGAAGTTCCAAGAGAAAGTTAAGAGGGTAGCATCAAGAGCTTCCCAGACTGCTTCAGGAAAAAGAAAAGAGCGTAGCATCAGAAGTGTGCTGGAGTCAAGGACGAAATATCAAAAGCGCTTTCAAAACTCCAAGGGCAAGTCAGGGGGCTAGCATCAAGGGCATGAATGCGTAGATCAGGAGCGCCTTGGAGATAAGAGCGTAGCATCAAGAGCATTTTGGCAAGCCAAAGAGAAAGCTAAGAGAGCAAGAACAAGAGCGTGTTGGAATGTTTCAAGAGAAATTTAGGTGCGTGGCTTCAGGAGTATGTTGGAATTAAGTGCCTAGCATCAGGAACGTGTTGGAAAGTCTAGGAGGAAGTTGAGACAGTAGCATCAAGACCGTGGTGGAGCGTCGCGTCAAGAGCGTGTGTTGGACTGTTTCAAGAAGGTTCAGAGCGTAGCATCAAGAGAGTGTTGACGTTCCAAGAGAAAGTTCAGAGCGTAGCATGAAGGGCGTGTTGGCGTCAAGGGCGTAGCGACAAGAGCGTGCTGCGCTGTTCAAAAGCGTGTTGGGGCCAAGAGGGTGCCAGGATGTTCCAGGAGGAAGTTAAGAGCGCAGCATCGAGAGCGTTTTGGAAAGCACGAGAGAAACTCAAGAGAGGAGCCTGCTGGAAGTTCTGAAAGAAAGCCCAGAGAGCAGCATCAAGGAACCTACTAGAACGTTCCAGGAAAAGTCAATGCGTAGCATGAAGAGAGTGTTGGAATTTCCAACAGAAAGTTTAGAGTGTAGCAGCAAGAACTTGCCGGAATGCGCCAAGAGAAAGGGAAGAACGCATGATCAAGAGCGTGTGGGACTTAAGCGCATAGCATCAAGAGGTTTTTGATTCCAAGAGCAAATCAGGAGGCCAGCATCAAGAGCGTAGCATCAAGAGTGCGCCAAAATGTTCCAAGAAAAGGGTAGGAGCGTACCATCAAGAGAGCGTTGGAAAGCCCAAGAGAAAGTTAAGAGCGTAGCATTTAGAGCGCGTCGGAGTTAACAGTGTGGGGTCAAGAGCGCGCTGGAATGCTCCAAGAGAATGCTAGGCGCGTAGCATCAAGATGGTTTTCGAATTCCATGAGCAAGCCAGGAGGCTAGCATCAAGAGAAGAGAGGATTGAGAGCGTAGCATCAAGAGCTTGCCGGAATCACAGGGAAAGCTAAGAGCGTAACATCAAGAGCGTGCTGGCATGTGACAGGAATGAAAGCCAGGAGCGTACCATCAAGAGAGCGTTGGTGGAAAGTCCAAGAGCAAAATGAGAGCGTAGCATTCAGAGCGCGTCAGAGTTAACAGTGTGGGGTCAAGAGCGCGCTGGAATGCTCCAGAAAAAAGCTAAGAGCGTAGCATCAAGAGTGTTTTCGAAATCCCATGAGCGAGCCAGGAGGCTAGCATCAAGAGCGTGTTGTAAGCTCAAGAAAGAGCTACGAGCGTAGCATCAAAAGCGTGTTGGAGGGTTGCCAGGATGTTCCAAGAGGAAGTTAAGAGCGCAGCACAGAGAGCGTTTTGGAAAGCACAAGAGAAAGTCAAGAGAGTAACTTGCAAGATCCTGCTGGAAGTTCCGAGAGAATGCTAAAGGCGTAGCATCAAGAACGTGTTGGAGTTAAGAGCCTAGCATCAAGAGCCTGCCGGAAGTCCCAAGCGAAAGCCAAGAGCAGCCACTTGCAGCCACTTGTGTGAATGTCTGATTTCGTCAGCGAGCACCTTCTGCTGTGGCTTGTATCCTTTTGAACTGTTGAAGTGTGTGTGTGTGTATATATATATATGTGTGTGTGTACACCAATAAGTATACAAATCTGCGTGTGTGTGTATGTGTGCATGTATATTGCGTGAAAGTGCCTGCTGCCTTGAAACTTTTTGCGCTCCTTGACTGCTTCACCGTTTTGAGACCGTCTGCCGCTTTGGCTGGTATCCCTTTGAACTGTTGAAGTATGTATATATGTATATGTAAATATGTAAATAAATATATATATATATGTATATATATATATATATACGTAAATAATCGTAAATATAAGTATATTATTTATGTTTGTGTGCACGCATGTATATATTCTAACAGCGCCTGCAATTTTCTTGGTTTTTGCATGTTTTGCGGTTTTTGAATTTTTGAATTTTCAGATTTTTTCTTGGTTTTTGCGGTTTTTGAATATTTGAATTTTCGGAAATTTTCTTGGTTTTTGCGTTTTTTGCGGTTTTTGAATTTTTGAATTTTCAGAAATTTTCTTGGTTTTTGCGTTTTTTTGCGGTTTTTGAATTTTTGAATTTTCAGAAATTTTCTTGGTTTTTGCGGTTTTTGAATTTTTGAATTTTCAGTTTGTTTCTTGGTTTTTGCGTTTTTTTTGACTTTTTGAATTTTTGAATTTTCAGATTTTCTCTTGGTTTTTGCGTTTTTTTGACTTTTTGAATTTTCAGATTTTCTCTTGGTTTTTGTGTTTTTTGACTTTTTTGAATTTTTGAATTTTCAGATTTTCTCTTGGTTTTTGCGTTTTTTGCGTTTTTTGAATTTTTGAATTTTCAGATGTTTTCTTGGTTTTTGCGTTTTTTTTTTTTTTTTTCTTCGTTTTTTGAATTTTGAACTTTCAGATTTTCTCCTTGGGTTTTTGTGTTTTGTTGGTGCGATTTTGAATTTTTGGGATGTCAGATTTTCTCTGGTTTTTGGCGTTTATTTGCGTTTTTGAATCTTTTGAATTTTGATTTTCAGATCTTTCTTGGGTTTTGCTGTTTTTTGCGTTTTTTTTTGAATTTTTGAATTTTTTGATTTTTTTTAGATTTTCTCTTGTTTTTGTGTTTTTTGCGATTTTTGAATTTTTGAATTTTTGAATTTTCTCTTGGTTTTTGCGTTTTTTGAATTTTTGAATTTTCAGATTTTTCTTGGGTTTTGCGTCTTTTGCGTTGTTTGAATTTTTGATTTTTTAAATTTTCAGATTTTTTCTTGGTTTTTGCGTTTTTTGCGTTTTTTGAATTTTTGAATTTTCAGATTTTCTCTTGGTTTTTGTGTTTTTTGCGATTTTTGAATTTTTGAATTTTTGAATTTTCACAAATTTTCTTGCCCCGTCACCTAAAGGCAATGTCGCTCATATCGTGGCCTTAGTATATATATATATATATGTAAATATATAAATAATGAAGTTTAGGTGAGTCTATATAGTGTTAATCATATGAGACTAACAATACGAGCACACATCGGTCTGAAAAAATTTTAGGGGGGGAAATAAACGACGGGTGATACAATACGGAAGGACAAGAATATAATGCCAAGAAAAGGACGCGAAGGAAAGGATGCGTAGACCAGGCAGGAAAAGAAAATCTAACAAATTGCTAAAGAACATCATTGGGAGGTAATACAAATGACTAACTATATATAAATATAATAGAATTCCAATAACCATGTAAACACTCACGTGCACACACACACACATTGAACCCCCAGAAATTATCTTGAATCTTGAACCCTGAATCCCCAAAAATTGCAAACGTTTGCAATTTTTCCTGGATTCAAGATTCAAGATTCTGAGGAAAAGTTCTTGAATCCAAGCCCTGACTGGCATCCAGAACCCCAAGATCTAAGGGCTTGGATTCAAGAACTTTTCCTCAAAATCTTGAATCTTGAATCTTGAATCCCAAAAAAATGCAAACGTTTGCAAATTTTGCTGAAGCCATAAACTTGGTAATTTAGTTGAGGTGAGCCGGGAACCCTTTGAGAACTTCTGCTTGCACTGTTGATGCCTGAAAATCAATGTCCTGCAGCCTTTTCACAAAAAGATTAGAAGCATCTTGTCCGAGCATGGAGCTTCAAGTGCACGGGTGTGTCAAGCTGGACCAGGGTGGCGCCACCATCTCCTTAGCGCCATTGATCGGGCCTCCTCCTCCTCCACGCGCGACACCGCCAGCACCGAATCCTGACATGGTGACGACATGGGACATACACCCATCAGAAAGCCAATTACGCGAGAGGTGTTGACGCAAGCCATTCTTCTGGTACAAAAGCAGATGTCCTTTCCATCAGGCCTTCGTCGTGGAGGTTGGTCGCCAGAGGCCACGGAACGCCTCAAGCTCCATCTTCGCAAGCCAATGCGCGGAGCCGCACATGAAGAAGACGAAGGCCCTCCCAAGAAAAGGCTCTGCCTGGATGATCAGAAGCCGCTCCTGGCTTTGCAAGACGCAGACTCCAGTCCACGAGCAAAGCCCGGCAAGCCTGCAAAGTCCAAGTGACGAGGAAGCCCATGGGGCCAAGGCAGCATCATCCGATGGACCAGCTTCACCGTCACCGGCCTCCTCAACGAAGTCTCGCAAGGTCAAGTCGTCCAAAGCCTCCTCAACGAAGTCTCGCCGCTCCGCCTCTTCGTCCAAGGGCTCGTCCGCAGACTCCTCCGAGGAGTCCTCCTCCTCCTCCTCCTCCACTTCGTCTTCTAGCACTCACAAGTCGTACCTGCGGGGCATGGTCGCTGAACTTCTCGACGCTGTGTCCTGTCACCAGTGCATTGAAGCAGACAATTGCCAGCTCAATGCACAGAACATGGCGCTGAAGAAGGAGAACCTGGAGCTGTACTCGAAGCTGCGCTCTGAGCGTTCGCGCGGGGATGCTGAGTTTTGTGAAAAGGCTTGGCGGAAAAAAAGCCACGCTGCAAGCAGAGTGCTGTGTACAACGTGGAACTGGCAGCCTAGTGTTTCTGTAAGACTCTAAGTAAGTAAGCTTTCCCAGGTTACTCTTCTGGATGTGTTTTTACACAATGGTGATACCCCGTAAATGTTTCTCTGCTGAACATGATCATGGTGGGGGGCGGGGGTAGTCCTACTTTGCGACATACCCATATGCATTCTGTAATGCCAATCCTTCATGTCACACATTCAACACTGAACGTCGGCGCTGCTCCATTACCAGGCTTTCATGTTGCTTTGCCATGGCTCGAACAGGTGGGCTCTTCATTCTGTAGCATCCGGTGCTTTCCTCGTCTGTCATCATGTCTGGCGCTCTGATGGACCAAGCCATTGCCAAAGTTGGCGCCAAGCAATGGCACCTTAGCATCTTGGACACTGCTGCGTGTGGGCAGAGTGATTGTGCTGACCCTATCCCCTTTGGAACTTTTGCTTCTGAAGCATGCAGGCCTTTGTCCAAACATGTCAAGTCAATCCAGGTGCTGTTCGACCTTCATTTAGGAATTCCATCGTGCGGAGATGCTGCTGAGCTAGGTCAGCTTGTGGCAAGTGGGCGCTATGAGGATCTGCCTCAGCCTCTTGCCTTTCAGGCTTCAGTTCCCCGAACTTCCAAAGTTGACTTCCTTCGCATCAGTCTTGGGCGAAATCAAGTGAGCATCTTGAAGGTCCTTTACCTGCCGCGACCAGTCAGCTTTCAAGTCGCAAATTCTCTTTGCAGCGGGGAGGCCTTCGTTCCGGTTTTCCGGCCAGGCCCTTGGAACATCAAGAAGGCTGTCCAATTCCTTTTATCGAAGTTGGGGGGGTACCAGGTTCGATGGCATGTTCTTCAAGAAAAAAAGAGGCTACGACTTCCAGCAGTTCGTCCAAATGGTGCCCATCCAATCAAGAACTTGAAGAAGGGGTTGGCTTCATCAATGCTTACGCCCCAGAATGCGACGCCCGAAACGAACAAACTTTGTGGATCCTTGTGAACATCAAGGCCGAGTCTGGCACCCCCATTGCTGGGTGGCCAGAATCAAAGGTACGCCACACGGCCCAGAACAAAAGCAAAGGGTTGGCGGGGGCAATCAGCATGACCCAGTTCCCTCTCACCACGTTCAGTCTCAAACCGTTCCTCTTTGAGTTCTTGTTGCCCAATCTGTATCCTCTGCTGCTCAACTTCGGAGTGATGTTGCTTGGTTCTCCCGGGGTCGGTAAAACGCCCTTCGTGATCATCATGGCCATGGCCTTAGGGAGATACCATGTGCGGCGTAGCGGATGTGATGGTGTCCAAGCAGGATGGCGAAGAGCAAAGTCATTAGATAACTTTCGCCATCGAGCTCCAGTCGTGCACGAAGGTCTCTTCTTGGACGATCCTTGCCGCGCCAAGGTGAACATTGCAGATCTGAAAAGCTTTCTCACCTCAGACAAGGATTGCACCGTCGATTCCAGGTACAATGACACTCGGCTGGTGCGGAATCAGGTGATGGCTTTTGCCTCTAATGATCTGCCCGAGGAGAGATTCGAGTGCAAGCCCGGAGCCTCCAGCATTACTGAAGAAGACTTCTTCAGATTGCTTAGTGACATCTTTCAAGGAGATAAAGAGAAAGATGTCTTGGCAGTCTTGAAGCGTTCCAGTGTGTTTCTCTTCGGCGCCAAGGCCTTATACTTATACCTTCGTCTTCCAAGTGAGCACAGGGACAGTGTCGTTCATCGTATCGACTTCGATGCTCTCCATCAAGATCTCTTGGCTGATCGAGACAAGCCTTTGTATGGAAAATACAAGGGGGGCATCTATGAGACCGGTGCCTTCGATGCTGATTTGGAGAAAGAGCAGTCTGTGATAGAGCAAGGCGTTGCCCGCATGATGGATTGTGAGAGCACCAAGGAGTATGTGACTCTTGTCAATAACAAGCTCCAAGACAAGCTTTTGTTCCGTCAAGGTGTCAGGGCCGCGCCAGCTTCACCCTGTTCTTCCGACGAAGATGCACATCCTCCAGTACCTGTGCCGGTGCCACTTGTTGGAACACAGCCTTCAGGCCGTCGTCGCAAAAACTTCGTCTACCCAGACCCACAGCGGCGTCTTCGTTCCAAAACTACTCCACCAAAGCTGCCTCAGGAGTTGGAGATGCTAGCTGAAGATGCAGAGAAGGCAGACGCAGCATCCTGAAGCTGATGAGGACGCAGCAGGCCACATGGGCCTCAATGAGTGAGTAGCATCCTGCCAATACATGTGCATTGTACATATAGGGCTTGGGCCCAGATTATGCAAGGATTTGCCTCAGGCATTGACTGCGTGTGGCTCCAAAAAGAAAAGCTGCTACGTCTGCTGGCCCAAGTCCTGCACTCAAGCCATCCAAAATGCAACATGTGTGTTCTCATACCTCTAGCTCTGGTCCTTCTTGCATGGTTCATGTTGCATTGCGTCGTTCCGCCTGTGCCTGCAGTTTTGGGATCAAAGCTCTTGCTGAAGGTTTCGTTTGCGCATCCTGTGCTATGCCGTCCAAATTCTTCAACCCTTTCCCCGACCCTAAGAGGGGGGAAGGGCGCTCTGTCCTGAAGAGGCCGGCATCCTTGAAGACAAAGGCTTGGAAGAATGTCCCGTACACTCGAGACAATCCGGGCGTTGGCCCTCGAGGGCTCCGCATGGAGCAAACCAAGTGGAAGAGATCCTTGACCGACATCCTCAGTGCTACCGACAGAGGCATCGTCAAACTCCTCCCGAGGATGGGTTATTGCCTGAGTGGCGTGGAAAAACTTGTCCGAGGTGTGAAAGGGGCAAGCTTCAGGGCTGGGGGCTGGGTGTGCAAGGCCGGCGATGCTTGTCCAAAGGTGCGCTGCAATGCCAAGCACTGCCAAGTCTATCTCAACCCTCATCACTTGCACCCAGTTTTCTCAGAGGGATATGGCGTGGCTGCTTTGTCTTTGAAGACCGAGGCCGCAATGCTTCTGCTGAAGTTGAACAATTTAGCAAATTCCACCATCCATAGGCTCCTCCATGTCAACCACAAGGCTATAGAGGACATCGACAAACGCCTGTGTGTGCTCTGGAAGGACTATGTAGAGCAGAAGGAGAAGGAAATTCAATTTGGTGACGGAGCTTCCTTGAAAGACATTGAAGCAGACGAAACAACTTTCGACAAGAAAGATGTCAGTGCTCTGGTGACATTGGATGACGCCGCCAAACCGATTGAATGGGAACAATGGTTAGGTGTTGTCCAAAAGGGGAAGCCAGAGACACTGGTACTTCATCGTCTCAAGCCACCTCGCACGTGCGTGCTCCTGGGCCTGGAGCAGTTCGCAAAGTGGAGTGGCGCCCATTTGCCCAGCGCTGGCTTCAAGACAGGAAAGTGATCTTGCACACGGACTCTGCCAAGAGCTATCGTCTGCGACTTCCTGGTGTCCTCCATGATAGAGTTGTCCACTGCAAGAAACGCGTCAAAGTCCGCGGGGTATGGAAATGTTTGGTTCCCCGATATACCAAAATAGTGACGCACAAAGTGCCCAACAGCAAGAAAACCTTGCGTGTTAAATCGGGAATGCAAATTATTGATCGTTGTTGGCGCTTTTTAAAGGACCGCGTCACATTGAATCAGAATGCCAAGGTGGGTTCGCACATGTAGCGCTGCAAGTTGAGGTCGGCCCAGTACCAGTACTGGTTGAAAAACCAAGACTTGTGCTTGCAACTGGCAACCTGTGCAAGTGGTCATTCGACCAGCGCCTTCCTGCTTGATCCTGTGCGCCTGCGGTGGAAAAAAATGTGTCCGGCTGCAGGTGTGCTTCCTATGTTCGTATTCTCTCTTCTCATCATCCTGACACATCCTCTCAAATAGGGGCAGGTTCTATCTGGTGGCGCATGCGCTCCCCAGGATCACGAACTGTCTGGTCATCGCCTGGTACACTTCCTTAAGTAAACCCAAATTATGTCTGGCTGCCTGTGCGCCGCATAATCTCTTCTCATCATCCTGACACATCTTCTCGAATAGGCGCAGGTTCTATCTGGTGGCTCATGCGCTTCCCAGGATCACAAACTGTCTGGTCATCGCCGGGTACACTTCCTTAACTAAACCCAAATTATGTCTGGCTGCCTGTGCGCTTTCCATGGCTGCAACCGTTCCGGGCATTATCTGACACATATAAGCCCAAAAAAGGTAGGTCTTGGGGGGGGGTTAGCATATAATATATATATATATATTTAGAATTATTTAGATATGTAGTATGTATATATATATTTATGTATGTATGTGTGTATGTGATGTCATTGAATGTAATGCTATGTAATGTAATGTTATGAAATGTAATGTAATGTTATGTTAAGCTATGCTATGTTATGTAATGTTAGGTATGTAATGTATGTAATGTATGTATGTATGTATGTATGTATGCATGTATGTATATGTGTATGTATGTACGTACGTACGTACGTAGGTATGTATGTATCTGTATGTATCTGTATGCATCTGTATGTATCTGTATGTATCTGTATGTATCTGTATGTATCTGTATGTATCTGTATGTATCTGTATGTATCTGTATGTATCTGTATGTATCTGTATGTATCTGTATGTATCTGTATGTATCTGTACGTATCTGCATGTATCTGTATGTATCTGTATGCATCTGTATGCATCTGTATGCATCTGTATGTATCTGTATGTATCTGTATGTATCTGTATGTATCTGTATGTATCTGTATGTATCTGTATGTATCTGTATGTATCTGTATGTATCTGTATGTACCTGTATGTATCTGTATGTATCTGTATGTATCTGTATGTATGTGTATGTATGTGTATGTATCTGTATGTATCCGTATGTATCTGTATGTATCTGTATGTATCTGTATGTATGTACCTGTATGTATGTACCTGTATGTATGTACCTGTATGTTTGTATCTGTATGTATGTATCTGTATGTATGTATCTGTATGTATGTATCTGTATGTATGTATCTGTATGTATCTGTATGTATCTGTATGTATCTGTATGTGTCTGTATGTATCTGTATGTATCTGTATGTATCTGTATGTATGTATGAATGTATGAATGCATGAATGTATGAATGTATGAATGTATGTATGTATGGCATGTATGTAATGCATGTAATGTATGCAATGTATGCAATGTATGTAATGTATGTAATGTATGTAATGTATGTATGTATGTAATGTATGTTATGTATGTAATGTATGGAATGTATGTAGTGAATGTAATGTATGTAATGTATGTAATGTTTGTCAGTAATGTATGTATGTAATGTATGTAAGTAATGTATGTAAGTAATGTATGTAATTAATGCTTGTAAGTAATGTATGTAAGTAACGTATGCATGTAATGTATGTATGTAATGTAATGTAATGTAGTGTAACGTAGTGTAATGTATGTAATGTATGTAATGTAATGTAAATGTAAAGTAATGCAATGTAATGTAGTGTCATGTAATGTAATGTAATGTAATGTAATGTATGTAATGTATGTAATGCATGTAATGTATGTAATGTATGTAATGTATGTAATGCATGCAATGTATGCAATGTATGTATGTAATGTAATGTATGTAATGCATGTAATGTATGTAATGTATGTAATGTATGTGATGTATGTGATGTATGTGATGTATGTGATGTATGTGATGTATGTGATGTATGTGATGTATGTAATGTATGTGATGTATGTAATGTATGTAATGTATGTAATGTATGTAATGTATGTACGTATGTATGTACGTACGTATGTACGTATGTATATATATATAATATATAATATGTATGTATGTATGTATGTATGCATGCATGCATGCATGTATGTATGTATGTATGTATGTATGTATATATTCATATATGTATGTATGTAGTGTGTGTAAATATATATATATATATTATGTAGTGTGACGTATATATATGTATATATATATATGTATATATATGTATATAGATATATATAGCGTATATATATATATATAAATGGATGCATGTATCCTTCATTTTGATACTTGTACCAAATTTGCTGGTTTGTTTGATAGTTGGTATCATGATGAATCATGATTTTTCATCTTCTTGCAATTTTTCCTATGTATCATGAGTGGGCGTAACTACCCGTTTATGATATGTCCATAGGGTTACTGTATAGATTATTACTGCCAGTGCTGGTCACTTAGGGAGTTTGACCGACAGAATGACCAGTTCTAATGCCCAA